>JARHVA010000264.1:1887500-2047500 GCA_037957365.1 Torreya grandis | reverse complement strand
GTGGACTCTGCATCATTTATTTTCATAACTATTTAGATGCCATACATGAACATATGAGTGTTTGAAAAGTTTTAAATTTTTTCCCATATCGATATAACTATTTATGGTTAAATTTTACTTTTTGAGATGATCGTTTTGGAATAAATGAGATATCAAACAAAGTTACAAATCAATGTTTATGGTCTCCAAAAGTTTGGACTTTGCATCATTTTTTTTTAGAATATTTTGAGGTCCATACCTGACAATATGATAGTCCAAAAAAATATAAAAAATCACAAAGGGATAGAGCTATTTATGCCTAAATTTTAATTTTTGAGATGGTCACTTTGGCATAAACAAGAGCTCAAACAAATTTATAGATCAAAAGTTCTAACCTCTGAAATTTTGTATTCCACATGATTTTTTTAGAAAATGTTTTTAGGCCATACATGACTATATAAGGGTTTGAAAAGTTATAGAAACATCCCTAAACATATAGAGTTATTTATGGATGAATTGTACTTTTTAATATGGTCATTATAGATTAGAATTTATGGCTTATATAAATTTGAAATCTGTATCATTTATTTTTAGAATTTTTTAAAGGCTATACATGACCATGTAAGGGTATAAAATGTTTTTAAAACATATATAAATGGATAAATAAGTTTACGATTGAATTTTACTTTTTAGAGAAATTGTTTTGGCATAAATGAGAGCTCAAATAGAGTTACTTATCAAAGCTTATGACCTCCAAAAGTTTAGACTCCACACCATTTGTTTTCAAAACTTTTCAGATGTTATACATGATGATTCAAGGGTCTGAAAAGTTATAAAAACATACCTAAATGGATAAAGTTATTTATGTCTAAATTATACTTTTTGAGATAGCCATTGTAACATAAATATGATATTAAATATAGTTATGAATCAAAATTTATGGCCTTTATAATTTTGGAATCCACATCATTTATTTTCAAGAACATTTAAAGGGAATATATGACCATATTAGGGTCTGTAAAGTTATTAAAACATCCATAAACAAATAGATCTATTTATTTCTAAATTATTATTTCTAAGATGGTCCTTTTGGATCAAATAGGAGCTCAAACAAAGTTACAGATCAAAATTTATGGCCTCCAGAAGTTTAGACTCTACATCATTTATTTTAAAAACTTTTCAAAGGCTATATGTGACTACCTAATTTCCTAAAAGTTCTAAAATCATATCTAAATTGTTGTATCTATTTGTATTTGAACTATTCTTTCTAAAATGGTCATTTTGGCATAAATGAGAGCTCAAATTAAGTTAAATATCAAAAGTTATGGCTTCCATATGTTTATAATTCACATCATTTATTTTTAAAACATTTTAAAGGCCATTCATAACCATATAAGGTTCCAAAAATCCCTTAAAGATAGATATATATATAGTTGAATTATACTTTTTGAGATGGTTGTTTTACCATAAACTAGAGATGAAGTAGATTTATAGATCAAAAGTTATGGCCTCTGATAGTTTAGACTCTACATTATTTTATTTTAAATTTATTTGAAGTCCATAAGTGACATATAAAGTTATAAAAAGTTTTTAAAACATCTCTAATAGATATATCTATTTATGGATCAATTGCACTTTCAAAGACAATATTTTGGTGAAAATGATAGCTCAAATAGAATTATGAATTAGAAGTTATGGTCTTAAAAATTTTGGACTCCACATCATTTATTTTATAATCTTTTTAGAGTCTATACATGACTATTTGAGGGTCTAAAAAACTATTAAATATTTTAATTCATATACATGTTTAGGTTGAATTTTACTTTTTTAAACTAGTTGTTTTGGCACAAATGAGAGCTCAAACAATGATCCAAGCAACATTTCAGGTGATAATTTGAGTGACGGTTCTACCCCAATTGGTGGTAGAACTTCTAAGAGACCATAAATTTTGCACCATGGCTCCATTTGACTCCCCATTTGAACCATTGGAAAGATAAGAATGAGGGGAACATCATGAGATGGAATTGAGCTCTGCTATGTGGGTTTTTATCCCCCAAAAAAAAATGAAAGTGCCCTAAATTTTAATTTTAGTAGTGTAGTCTAAAAATAGTAAGTTTCTAAAAATAGTAATTCCTCAAATTTTGTATTGTTGTAAATCATGGAAGTCAAACCCATTAATCTCCCTCAATATTGGTGGCCTTCCACATCCTCCTCCTACCTTAAAAATGTGTATAAATGAAGATGTAACCCAAAATGAAAATCAGACATCTCTTCTCAGAGATAAGTATATGTTTAGATATACAAATTTGATAAATAAAAAATATCTTCTTAGAGATAGAATTATCGTTATTGTGTTTTTCTTGTTTCTTGAATTATATTTCAACCAAAGCTTTTGAGTTTTGGATCAAACAAAGTTACAGATCAAAATTTATGGCCTCCTAAAGTTTGGACTCTACATCAATATTTTTAAAAATATTTCAATGGCCATACATGATCATATGAGGGTCTTAAATTTTTTAAAAACATCTTAAAATAGAGTTATTTGGTTGAATTATACTTTTTAAGATGGTCATTTTGGCACAAACAAGATCTCAAAAGGAATTATGGTTCTAAATTTACTACCTCTAGAAGTTTAAAATGTACATAATTTATTTTCAAAAAAAATTAGAGGACATACAAGACCATCTAAGGATGTTAAATCTTTTAAAAACATTCATAAATGAATATAACTATTTCTAGTTGAATTATAATTTTTGAGATAGTCACTGCAAATGATAGCTCAAACAAAGTTACAGATTAGAAGTTATGGCCACCAAAAATTTAGATTCTACATCATTTATTTTAAAAACTTTTTGAAATCTATGCATAACCATATGATTTTATAAAAAGTTTTGAAAATATCATTAAATGGATATATATCTATTTATGGATTAATTATACTTTCTAAGATGATCATTTTGGCATAAACGAGAGCTCATATACAGTTATAGATCAAAATTTATAGCCTCCAAAAATTTAGACTCTACATCATTTATTTTCATAACTTTTCAAGGGCCCTACATGACCATATGAGGGTCCAAAAAAGTTATAAAAACATTTTTAAATGGATAGAGCTATTCATGTCTGATTTTTACATCTCACAACACTCATTTTAGTGTAAATGAGAACTCATAGGATGTTACGAATAAACATTTATGGCCTCCAAAAGTTTGATCTCCACATCATTTATTTTAAGAACTTTTCAAAGGCCATACCTGACAATTTGAGATTTTGAAAACTTATAAAAATATCACTAAATGGATAGAGGTATTTATGTATGAATTTTACTTTTTGAGACATTCATTTTGACAAATAAGAGAGCTTAAATAGAGTTATGAATCAAAATTTATGGAATACAAAATGTTAGACTCCACATCATTTATTTTTAAAAAAATTAGAGGCTTTATGTGACCATGTGAGGGTCTTAAGAAATTATAAAAACATCCATAAAGGGATAGATCTATTTATGGTTTAATTTTGATCTCTAATATGGTTATTTGGGCAAAAATGCAAGCTCAACCAAAGTTATGGCTCAAAAGTTATGACCTCCAAAACTTTGGACTCTCCATCATTTATTTTCAAAACTTTTTAGAGGCCACATGTTACCATATACGTGTTTGAAAATTTATAGAAACAACCATAAATGGATATATCTATTTATGATTGAATTTTACTTTTTAAGATTATTTTTTGGCACAAAAGAGATTTTAATGAAGTTATAAATAAAAAGTTATGGCCTATAGAAAATTTTAATCTACATCATTTATTTTTAGAACTTTTTAGAGGCCATACATGACCATCCAAGTGTCCAATTTTTTTTCAAAAAATCCTTAAATTGATAGATCTAATTATGGGTACTTTATAATTTCTAAGGTTGTTTTTCCACAAAGAGATCTAAAATAGAGTTAGAGATCAAAATTTATGGCCTCCAAAGTTTGGACTCCACATCATTTATTTTGAGAAATTTTCAAAGGTTTTACATGACCATTTGAGGGTCTAAAAAGTTTTTAAAATATTCTTAAATGGATAGATCTGTTTATGTTTGAATTTTAATTTATGAGACAATCATTTTAGATCAAATTAGAGTTTAAATGAAGTTTTGAATCAAAATTTATGGACTCGATAAATTTGGACTCCACATCATTTATTTTCAAAACTTTTTGCAAGCCATAAATGACCATATAAGTGTCCAAAATGTTATAAAATCACCACTTAATGGATAGATATATATATATATATATATATATATATATATATATATATATATATATATATATATATATATATATATATATATATATATATATGGCTAAATTTTAATTTTTTTAAGATGGTCATTTTAGCATAAACAAGATCTCAAATAGAGTTATGGATCAAAATTTATGGCCTCCAAAAATTTGGACTCTACATCATTTGTTTTTAAAACTTTTTAGAGGTCATACATGACCATTTGTGGGCCTAAAAAGTTTTTAAAACATATTTAAATTGATAGAATTATTCATAGATAAATTATACTTTTTGAGATGGTCATTCTAGTGAAAATGAAAGCTCAAATAGAGTTACGAATCAAATGTTATGGCCTCTTAAAAGATGGGAATCCACATCATTTATTTTCAAAACTTTTTGGAGGTCATATGTGACCATATAAAGAACTAGAAATTTATGAAAACATACCTAAATAGATAAATTTTAATTTTTTATATAGTCATTTTGGCATAAGAAGAGCTCAAATAGAGTTATGGATCTAAAGTTATGACCTTCAAAAATTTGGAATATGTATCATTTGTTTTTATAACTTTCTGGGGGCAATACATCACCATTTGAGGGTTTGAAAAAGTTATAAAATCATCCTTAAAGGGATATAGCTATCTATGGATAAATTTTACTTCTCGAGATGGTTATTTTCTCACAAAAAATAACTCAAATAGAATTACAGATAAAATATGGCCACCAAAAGTTTGGACTCCACATCATTTTAAAAATATCATAGGCCATACATGAGCATATAAGGTTTTAAATGTTCTAAAAAAATCACTAAATAAATAGATGTATTTAAAGCTGAATTATTCTTTTTGAGACTATTGGTTTGGCATCAATGAGAGCTCAAATGGAGTTACAGATCAAAATTTATGGTATCTAAAAGTTTAGACTTCACATCATTTATTTTTGAAACCTTTTATAATCCATAAATGACCATCTAAGGGTTTTAAAAGTTTCTAAAATATATTTAAATGGATACAGTTATTTATGTCTAAATTTTACTTTTTGATACAATTATTTTTGTGTAAAAGAGAGCTCAAATGAATTTATAGATTGAAAGTTATGGCCTTTAGAAGTTTGGACTCCAAATCATTTATTTTAAAAACTTTTTAGAGGCCATAGGTGACCATATGATGGTCAATTTTTTTTTAAACATCATTAAATGGATAATTTTACTTATGGTTTAATTTTAATTTCTAAAACAAATGTTTTGGCACAAATAAAATATTAAATGGAGTTATAGATTAAAAGTTATGGCCTACAGAAGTTTAGACTATGCATCATTTATTTTTATAAATTTTCAAAGGCCATACATGACCATATAAATGGATAGAGATATTTATATATAAATTTTACTTTTTTAGATAGTCATTTTAGTGTAAATGAGAGCTCAAATAGAGTTATAGATCAAAATTTACAACCTTTGGATATTTGGACACCAAATTAGTTACTTTTAAAACATTTAAGAAGACATATGGGACCATATAAGGTTCATAACACTTATTAATACATATCCAAATTGATATATCTATTTATGGAAGAATTTTATTTTTTATAGGGTCATTTTGATGGTAATTAAATATAAAATGAAATTATAAACCAAAATTTATGGCCTCTTAAAGTTTGGACTCAATATCATTTATTTTTTTAAAAATTTAGACATACATGACCATTTGAGTGTTCAACATTTATGGAAACATCCCTAAAAGATATATTTATTTATGGATGAATTGTAATTTCTGATATGGTCATTTTTGCACAAATGAGAGCTTAAATGGAGTTACAAATCAGAAGTTATGGCCTTCAGAAGTATGGACTTTGAATCATTTGTTTTAATAAATTTTTAGAGGCCATAAATTAACATTTGATTATCCAAAAAGTTATGAAAACATCACTAAATGAATAGATTTATTTATGGATAAACTTTAATTTTTGATACAGTTTTTTTAGTGTAAATGAGAGCTCAAATGGAGTTATATATTGAAAGTTATGGCCTATGGAAGTTTGGACTCTACATCTTTTATTTTCAAAAAAATTAAGAGACTATACATGACCATATGAGATTCTGAAAAGTTCTAAGAAAAATCCTAAATAAATATATCTATTATGGATGAATTATAATTTGTGATATGATCATTTTGGCCCAAATAACATCTCAAGTAGAGTTATGGATCAAAATTTAAGGCCTCCAAAAGTTTAGAATCTTCATAATTTATTTTCAATGTTTTTTTTAAGGCTATAAATGACCATTTAAGGGTTTGAAGAGATTTTAAAATATTCCTAAATAGATAGAGTTATTTATGGCTCAATTCTACTTTCCAAGATGGTTATTTTGGTATAAATAAGAGCTCAAAAATTGTTACAGATCAAAAGTTATGGCCTCTATTATTTTGGATTATGCATCATTTAATTTTAGAAAATTATTAAGGCCATACATGACCATATAAAGATATAAAAAAGTTTTTAAAACTTCCCTAAATGTATAGATATATTTATAAATGAATTGTATTTTTTCATACATTTTATTTTTCATAAATGAGAGCTCAAACAGAGTTACAGATCAAAAGTTATGGCTTATGGAATTTTATGCTATAAATAATTTATTATCAAAACATTTAAGAGGACATAAATGACCATATTATATTCTAAAAAGTTCTAAAAAAAATTATAAATAGATAGAGATATTATGAATGAATTATAATTTTTGAGAGGATCATTTTGACTCTGTATCATTTATTTTTAGAACTTTTCAAAGGGCATACATGACCATATTAGGGTCTTAAAATTTATAAAAACATATCTAAATTTATATTACTATCTATGGATGAATTTTACTTTTTGAGATGATGGTTTTGACACAAACAAGAGATCAAATGGTTTACGAATCAAAAGTTATGGTCTCTATAAGTTTGGACTCTGTATCATTTATTTTAAGAACTTTTAAAAAGACATACATAACCATCTAATGGTCTTAAAATTTAAAAAAGAAATTCCTAAATATATAAGGCTATTTATATTATAAGTGAACATTTTGAGACAGTCAATTTGGCACAAATGAGAACTCAAATAGAGTTATAGATCAATAGTTATGGCCTCCAGAAGTTTGGATTCTACATAATTTATTTTCAAAACTATGTGGAGGCCATACATGACCATATATATGTTTTAAACATTCTTAAAATAACCCTAAAAAATGTATCTATTTGTGGTTGAATTGTACTTTCTTAGCTGGTCATTTTGATGTAAATAAGAGCTCAAATAGATTTAAAGATCAAAAGTTATGGCCTTCAGGAATTCGAAATCCTCATCATTTATTTTTTGAACTTTTATAAGGCCATAAATTACCATTTAATGGTCAAAATAGTTTTGAAAGCATTATTAAATGGATATAGTTTTCTATGGCTAAATTGTAATTTCTGATATGGTCATTTTGGTGAAAATGAGAGCTCAAATGAAGTTACATATCAAAATTTAACCTCCAAAAGTTTGGACTCACTATCATTTGTTTTCATAAATTTTTAGAGGCCATACATGACTATCTAAGTTTCTAAAAAGTTTTGAAAACATCCCTAAATAGATATACATATTTATGGTTAAATTTTACTTTTTGAGATAGTCATTATGGCATAAACAAGATTTCAAATGAAGCTACGTATCAAAAGTTATGGGCCTTTAAAAATTTAAACTCCATATAATTTATTTTTAGAATTTTTTAGAGGCCATATGTGACTATAAGAGCTCAAACATTTTTTTAAGACATTAAGAATTGTTTGAATTTTTAAGATTTTTTTTTGAAAACATCCCTAAATGGATAGATATGTTTATGGTTGAATTGTACTTATCGAGACAGTCATTTTTGTGTAAATAAGAGCTCAAACAAAGTTAATTATCAAAATTTAAGGCCTATAGAATTTTGGACTCCACATCATTTATTTTCAAACATTTTTGGATTCATACATAACCAAATGAGGGTTTTATTTTTTTTTAAAAATTCCCTAAATGAATATATCTATTTATGGATAAATTATACTTTTTGAGATGATCATTTTGGTGCAAAAGAAATCTTAAATAGAGATATAAATAAAAAATTATGGCCTCCATAATTTTATACCATGCATCATTTATTTTAGAGCCTTTTAGAAGCTATACGTGAACATCAAAGGCCTGAAAAGATTTTAAAACATACCTAAAAGTTTACAGGTACTTATTTCTTAATTTTAATATTTGATATGGTTATTTTGGCACAAATTAGAATTCAAAAGTAGTTATAGATCAAACATTATGGCCTCTATAAGTTTAGACTCTAAATTATTTATTTTCAAACCTTTTTAGAGGACATTTGTGACCATAATATGGTTTTAAAAGTTTTTAAAAATAAATAAATAGATAGAGATATTTATGGTTAGATTATACTTTCTACGATAGTCATTTAGGTGCAAATGAGAGCTCAAAAGGAGTTACCAATTAGAAGTTATGGCCTTCAAAATTTTAGACTTTGTATCATTTACTTTTATAAATTTTTAGAGGATATGTATAAGGGTATGAAAAGTTATGAAAACACCACTAAATGGATAGATTTATTTATGGATGGATTGTACTTTATGATACTATTATTTTGGCATAAATGAGAACTCAAACTAAGTTAAAAATCAAAAGTTATTACCTTTATAAGTTTGGACTCTACGTCACTTACTTTTAGAAATTTTTGAAGGCCATACGTGACCATATAAGCATTTCAATAGTTATAAAACATCTCTAAACAAATAGAGATATTTATGGTTTAGTTTTACTTTTACAGATGATCATTTTTGAGTAAAAAATATCTCAAATAGAGTTATGGATCATAATTTATGTCCTCTATAATTTTTGGTGCAAACAAGATCAGATTATTATTATTATTTTTTGAAACATCCTTAAATTGATAGAGTTATTTATGGCTGAATTGTACTTATTGAGATAGTCATTTTGGCACAAATGATAGGTCAAATGGAGTTACATATAGAAAATTATGACCTCCATAATTTTTTAATCCACATTATTTATTCTTATAACTTCTTAGAGGCTATACATGACATCTAAAGGTCCAAAAAGTTTTGAAAACATACCTAATAGATAGAGCACAAAAGGATTTATAGATAAAAATTTATGGTTTCTAGAAGTTTGGACTACATCATTTATTTTTAGAATATTTCAAGGCCATATGTGACCGTATCAGGTGAATAAAATTTATAAGAACATACCTAAATAAATAGAGGTATTTATGGTTGAATTATACTTTTTGATATGGTTGTTTTGAAGCAAATAAGAGCTCAAATGAAGTTACAAATCAAAAGTTATGGCCTCTAGAAGTTTGGACTCCACATCATTTATTTTTAGAAATTTTTTCTATGTGTGACCATGTGAGGGCTTTAAAATTATATATATATATATATATATACATATATATATATATATATATACATACATACATATATATATATATATATATATATATACATATACATATATATATATATGTATATATATATCTATATATGTATATTTATATATGTATGTATATATATATATGTATGTATATATATATATATATGTATATATATATATATATATATATATATATATATATATATATATATATATATATATATAAAATGTTGAATATTACTTTTTGAGACGGTCATTTTAGCATAAATGAGAGCTCAAATGGAGTTATGTAAATTATATTATATATGTATATGTGTGACCATGTATATATGGTTTTAAAATGTATATATATATATATAATGTTGAATATTAATTTTTGAGATGGTCATTTTAGCATAAATGAGAGCTCAAATGGAGTTATGTATCAAATATTACGGCCTCTAAAAGTTTGGACTCTGCATCATTTGTTTAAATAACTTTTAAAAGGCCATATGTGACCATATGATGGCATTAAATTATTTAAAAACATATATAAATAGATAAAAAAAGTGTGCTTTACTTTTACCTTTTGAGACAGATGTTTTAGCTTAAATAAGAGATTAAATGGAGTCATGGATCAAAATTTATGGCCTCTAGAATTTTGGACTCTGCATCATTTGTTTTTAGAATTTTTTGGATACCATGTGTGAACATTTAAGGGTTTGAAAATTTATAAAAACATACCTAAACAAACAGACATATTAATTACTAAGTTCTACTTTTTGATACTATCATTTTGGTGTGAATGAGAGCTAAAATAGAGTTACAAATCAAAAATTATGGACTCAAAAAGTTTAAACTTTGCATCGTAAAATTTTCAAAATCCATACATGACCATATAAGAGTCTAATTTTTTTTAAAACATCCCTAAATGGATATAACTAGTTATATATGAATTGTAATTTATGAGATTATCATTTTGGAAAAAATGATATCTCAAATGGATTTATGGATCAAAATTTATAGCCTTCAAAATTTTAGACTCTACATTTATTTTTAGACTTTTTTAGAGGCCATCATGACCATTTGAGGACCCAAAAAGTTATGAAAACATCCCTAAATGGATACACACACACACACACACACACACACACACACACACACACACACACACACACACACACACACACACACACACACACACACACACACACACACACACACACACAGATGTTGAATTATAATTTTTGAGATGGTTATTTTAGTGTAAAGGATAGTTGAAATAGAGTTATGAATCAAAAGGTATGGCCTTTATAAGTTTACACTCTACATCAATATTTTTTAAAACATTTTAGAGGTCATACATGACCATATGAGGTTATTAAATTTTATAAAAATATCCCCAATTAAATATATCTATTTATGGACAAATTTTACTTTCTGATACAATCATTTTAGCACAAACAAGATCTCAAATGGACTTACAGATCAAAAGTTATAGCCTCCAGAAGTTTAGACTCTATATTATTTATTTTTAGAATTTTTTTGAGGCAATACATGATCATCTAGGGAAAGATTCTAAAATATATCAAAATAAATTTAACTATTAATGGCTGAATTATGTTTTTTTAAATGTCAATTTAGCACAAACAAGAGCTGAAACGTAGTTATGGATTCCATAAATTTGGAGTTCACATCATTTATTTTAAAAACAAATTAGAGACCATGTATTTCTATATAATTGTCTAATTTTTTTTCAAACATCCTTAAATAGATAGAGATATTTATGGCTGAATTTTAGTTTTTAAGATAGTCATTTTGGCACAAATGAGAGGTCAAACATAATTACAGATCAAAACTTATGACCTCTAAAAGTTTAGAATCGGTATCATTTGTTTTAAAAATATTTCAAAGGTCATACATGACCATATAAGGTTAATTTTTTTTTTGAAATCATATCTAAATAGATATAGCTATTTATGTTTAATTTTAATTTTTTGAGATGGTCATTTTGGCACAAACAAGAACTCAAACAAAGTTACTAATCAAAATTTATGGCCTCTAAAAGTTTGGACTATACATTATTTTTTATAATATTTTGGAGGTTGTACATGATTATTTGAGGGTCTAATAAGTTATTAAAACATTCATAAATAGATATATTTATTTATGATTGAATTTTAATTTTTGATATGGTTATTTTGGCATAAATGAGAGCTCAAATGAAGTTATGGATCAAAAGTTATGGATTTTAGTAGTTTGGACTCTGCATCATTTATTTTCATAACTCTTCAGACACCATACATGACCATATGAGTGTCTAAAAGTTTCCAAAAAATCCCTATATGTATATAACTATTTATGTTTGAACTGTACTTTTCAAGACAATAATTTGGGCATAAATGAGAGCTCAAATGGAGTTATAAATAAAAATTGATGGTCTCCAAAATTTTGGACTCTAAATCATTTTTTTCAAAAAAATATTTAGGCCATACATGACCATATGATTTTCCTAAAAAATTCTTAAAAAATCACAAAGTGATAGAGCTATTTATGGCTGAATTTTAATTTTTGAGATGGTTTCTTTGGCATAAACAAGAGTTCAAACAGAGTTATGGATCAAAAGTTATGACCTATGAATATTTGGACTCCACGTGATTTATTTTTAGAACATTTTTATAGGACATAAATGACCATCTAAGGATATGAAAAGTTATAGAAACATCCCTAAACATATAAAGCTATTTATCATTGAATTATACTTTATAAGATAGTCATTACAGATCATAAGTTATGGCTTCTATATATTTTGACTTTGTATCATTTATTTATATAATTTTTAGAGGCCATACATGATATTATAAGGGTCCAAAAGTTTTTTAAAACATTTATAAATGGATATTTAAGTTTATTGTTGAATTTTAATTTCCAAGACAATTGTTTTGTCATAAATGAGAGCTCAAGTAGAGTTAAGGATCAAATATTATGGCCTATAGATGTTTGGACACCACATAATTTATTTTTAGAACTTTTTATATGTAATACATTATGATCTAAGGATATAATTTAAAAAAAAAAACTTATATAAATTGATAGAGTTATTTATGGCTGAATTATACTTTTTGAGATAGCCATTTTAACATAAATGAGAGCTCAAATAGAGTTATGAATCAAAATTTATGGTCTCTAGAAGTTTGGACTATATATAATTTGATTTTAAAAACATTTATAGGGAATAAATGATTATATGATGTCTATAAAGTCTGGAAAACATCCCTAAATAAATAGATCTATTTATAGTTGAATTATACTTTTTGAGATGGTCCTTTTGGCTCAAATAAGAGGTCAAACAAAGTTACATATCAAAATTTATGGCCTCTAGAAGTTTGGAATTTACATCATTTATTTTCAAAAACATTTAAAGGCCATATGCGACTATCTAATCTCTTAAAGTTCTAAAAACATATATAAACTAATAGATCTATTTATGGCTGAATTGTTATTTTTGAGATGGTTATTTTGGCACAAATGAGAGCTCAATTTAAGTTACATATCAAAATTATGGCATCCAAAAGTTTAGAATTCACATCATTTGTTTTTAGAACTTTTTAAAGGCCATACATGAATATATAAGGGTCCAAAATTTTATTAAAACATCCCTTAAAGATAGATATATTTATATCTAAATTTTAATTTTTGAGATGATCATTTTGGCATGAATGAGAGATCAAATGGAGTTATAGATCAAAACTTATGGCCTCTGATAAATTGGACTAGATCTACATAATTTGTTTTTTAAAAAAATTAGTGACCATAAGTGAAATATAAAGGTCTAAAAGTTTTTCAAAACATCTCTAAATAGATAAATATATTTATAGATAATTTCCCTTTTTGAGATGGTCATTTTGGCATAAACGAGAGCTCAAATAGAATCATGCACAAGTAGTTATGGCCTTCAAAAGTTTGGACCCCACATCATTTGTTTTCTAATATTTCTAAAGGCCATATATGACTATTTTAGGGTCTATAAAGTTATTAAAACATCTTTGAATGCATATATTTATTTATGGTTGAATTTGATTTTCTAATATAGTTTTTTAGACACAAATGTGAGCTCAAACAAATTTATAAATAAAAATTTATGTCCTCCTAAAGTTTTTACTTTGCGTCAATATTTTTAAAAAATTTTAAAAGTCCATACATGACCATATGTGGTTTTTAAATTTTCTAAAAAAAATATTATAAAATAGATTTATTTGGCTGAATTATAATTTTTGAGATGGTCATTTTGGCACAAACAAGATCTCAAAAGGATTTATAGATCAAAATTTATTTCCTCCAAAATTTTAAACTCCACATCATTATTTTTAAAACTTTTTAGAGACCATACAAGACCATCTAAGGATATAAAAGGTTTTAAAAACATCCATAAATAGATATATCTATTTTTGGTTGTATTGTTCTTTTTGAGATAGTCATTTCAAATGATAGCTCAAAAAAAGTTATAGATTAGAAGTTATAGCCTCCAAAAACATAGACTCTACATCACTTGTTTTTAATATAATTTAGAATTCATGCATGACCATATGATTATTTAATTTTTTTCCAAAATATCATTAAATGGATATATTTGTTTATGGCGAAATTTTACTTTATAAGATGATCATTTTGGCATAAACGAGAGCTCAAATAGAGTTACAAATAAAAATTGATGGCCTTAAAAAGTTTAGACTCTACATCATTTAATTTTATAAATTTTCAAGGACAATAAATGAAAATTTGAAGGTCCAAGAAAGTTTTAAAAACATTTTAAAAGGGATAGATCTTTTCATGACTAATTTTTACTTCCCAAGAAGGTCATTTTGGCATAAATGGGAACTCATACAAAGTTAGAAATCAAAATTTATAGCCTCCAAAAGTTTGGACTCCACATCATTTATTTAAATAACTTTTTTAATACCATAATTGACCATTTGAGGGCATGAAAAGTTATTAAAAAATCACTAAATGGATATAGGTATTTATGGATGAATTGTAATTTTGAGACAATCATTTTGACATAAAAGAGAGCTCAAACAGAGTTACAAATCAAAAGTTATGGCATCCATAAATTTAAACCCCACATAATTTATTTAAAAAAAAATTAAAGGTATTATGTGACTATGTGAGGGTCTGAAAAAGTTATAAAAACATCCACAAAGGGATACAAATATTTATGGTTGAATTTTGTTTTCTAATATGGTAATTTGGGCATAAATAGTAGTTTTTAAGAATATTTTAAAGGCCATACATGACCATATATAGGTTTTTAAAATTAAAAAAATACTCATAAATGGATAAAGATATTTATGTTAGAATTGAAATTTTTGAGATAGTCATTTTAGCACAAACAAGATCTAAAACATAGTTATAGATCAATAGTTATGGCCTCTAAAATTCTAGATTCTACATCATTTATTTTTAGAACTTTATGGAGGTCATACATGACCATATCAATGTTTGAAACATTCTAAAAATAATATTAAATATATAGATATATTTTTGATTTAATTTTACTTTTTGAGATGGTAATTTTCATGTCAAAGAGATCTTAAATAGATTTAAAGATCAAAAGTTATGTCCTTCAAGAGTTTAGACTCCACATCATTTCTTTGTACAACTTTTCTAAGGCCATTCATGACCATTTAAGGGTAATTTTTTTTTTAAGAATTGCTAAATGGATAGAGTTATCATGGATAAATTATAATGTTTGAGATGGTCATTGTGGTGTAAGTGGCATCTTAAACAAAGTTACATATCAAAAATAATGACCTCCAAAAGTTTGGACTTAGTATCATTTGTTTTCATAAATTTTTAGAGGCCATACACGACTATCTAAGGGTATAATTTTTTTTTGAAACATATATAAATGGATATACCTATTTATATTTGAATTTTAATATTTAAGATAGTCCTTTTTGGCATAAACAAGAGTTCAAATGAAGTTACAAATCAAAAGTTATGGTCTTTAGAAGTTTGAACTCCACATCATTTATTTTTAGAACTTTTTAGAGGCCATATGTGACCATATAAGGGTCTAAAAAGTTTTTAAAACATACCTAAATAGATATATATGTTTATGGTTGAATTTTACTTATCTACATGGTTATTTTGGTGTAAATGAGAGCTCAAACAAAGTTACTTATCAAAATTTATGGTCTCTAAAAGTTTGGGCCCCACATCATTTATTTTTAAAATATTTTGGAGAAAATAATGACCATATGAGGGTCTAAAAAGTTTTTAAAATGTCCCTAAATGAATATAACTATTTATGGATTAATTATACTTTTTGAGATGGTCATTTTTGTGTAAACAAGAGATCAAATAGATTAAAGATAAAAAGTTATGACCTCTAGAATTTTGGACCCTGCATCATTTATTTTTAGAAATTTTTGGAGGTTATACATGACCATAAAAGGGCCCAATTTTTTTTGAAAACATCCTTAAATGTTTAGAGGTATTTATGGCCTAATTTTAATTTTTGATAGGGTCATGTTAACACAAATGAGAGTTCAAACATAGTTATTGATCAAATGTTATGGCCTCCAGAAGTTTGGGCTTTGCATAATTTGTTTTCAAAAAAAAATTGAGGACATATGTTAGCATATGAGGGTTTTAAATTTTTAAAAAAATAAATAAATAGATTTATTTAAGGTTGAATTATCTTTTTATATGGTCATTTTGGTGCAAACAAGAGCTTAAAAGAGTTATCAATCAGAAGTTATGGCCTTTAGAAGTTTAGAGTCCACATATTTATCTTTATAACTTTTTAGAGGCCATGTTTGAGGGTTTGAAAAGTTATGAAAACATCACTAAATGGATAGATCTATTTATGGATGAATTATACTTTCTAATAAAACCATTTTAGCTCAAACAAGAGCTTAAACTGAGTTATAGATCAAATGTTATTGCCTTTATAATTTTGGACTCTACATCATTTTTTATTTTAAAATTTAAATGCCATACATGACCATATAGGAATTCCAAAAGTTCTAAAAACATCTCCAAATAAATAGATCTCTTTATGGCTGAGTTATAATTTTAGAGATGGTTATTTTGTAGTAAATAAGATCTAAAATAGAGTTAAGTATAAAGAGCTATGTCCTCAAGTTTTGGTGCAAACACAATCTGATTATTTGTTTTTTTTTAAAAATCCTTAAATTGATAGAACTATTTATGACTGAATTATACATTTTAAGATGGTCATTTTGGCATAAATGAGAGCTCAGACAGAGTTATGGATCAAAAATGATGACCTATATAAGTTTATACTCCACATGGTTTGTTTTTAAAACTTTTTAGAGGCCATGCAGGACAATCTAAGAGTTTGAAAAGTTTTGAAAACATACCTAATGGATACAATAGAAATGAATTTTTGGATCAAAAGTTATGGTTTCTAGAAGTTTTGACTACAACATTTTTTTTTAAAATATTATAGAAGCCATACATAACCATAATAGGTTAATACAATTTATAATAACATACCTATGTATTTATGGTTTAACTATACTTTTTAATATGGTTTTTTTGAAGTAAACAAGAGCTTAAATGAAGTTACGAATCAAAAGTTATGGCCTCTAGAAGTTTGGACTCCACATCATTTATTTGTAGAACTTGTCATGAGCCATATATGACCATGTAAGGGTTTATAAATTTTATGAAAATGTACCTAATTGGATATAGCTATCAAATTTTAAATATTAATTCAATATATGGTCATTTTGGTGCAAATGAAAGCTCAAACAGAGTTACATATCAAATGTTATAGCCTATAAAAGTTTGGACTCCACATTATTTACTTAAATAACTTTTCAAGGGCCATATATGACCACATGAGGGTCTAAAATTATATGAAAACATTTATAAATAGATAAATATTTTTATGTTTGAATTGTACCTTTTGAGATGGACATTTTGGCTTAAATGAGAGCTCAAATGGAGTTCTAGATTAGAAGTTTATGGCCTATAGAAATTTGGACTCTAGATCATTTATGTTTAGAACATTTTGTAGGCCATGTGTGAACATCTAAGGGTTTTAAAAGTTATAGAAACATACCTAAATAGTTATACCTCTTAATTAATGAATTTCACCTTTTGATATTATCATTTTAGTGTGAATGAGAGCTGAAATAGAGTTACGGATCAAAAGTTATGGCCTCAAGAAGTTTAAACTTTTCATCGTTTGTTTTTAGAAAATTTCAAAATCCATACATGACCATATGAGAGTTTAATTTTTTTATATAAAATTCCTAAATTTATATAACTACCTATGGATGAATTTTGCTTTTTGAGACTCTCATTTTGGCAAAAATGAGAGCTTAAATAGAGTTATGGATTAGAAGTTATAGCCTTTAAAAATTTGGACTCCATATCATTTATTTTTAGAATTTTTTATAGGCCATTCATGACCATTTAAGGGTCCAAAAAGTTATGAAAACATCCCTAAAAGGATATATCTATTTATATTGAATTATACTTTCTGATATGGCTATTTTAGCATAAATGAGAGCTCAAATAGAGTTATAAATCAAAAGTTATGGCCTCTATAAGTTTAGACTCTACATCAATATTTTTAAAAACTTTTTAGAGGCCATACATGACCATATGAGGGTTTTAAAATTTATAAAAATATCTCTAAATAAATATATCTATTTATGGCTAGATTTTACTTTTTGATATAATCAGTCATTTTAGCACAAATGAGAACTCAAATGAAATTACAGAACAAAAGTTATAGCCTCTAGAAGTTTGGAATTTGCATAATTTATTTGTAAAATTTTTTAGAGACCATATGTGATCATAAAGGTTTTGAAAGTTTCTAAAAATATACTTAAATAGTTACAACTATTTACGGTTGAATTGTATTTTTTTTTAAATTGTTCTGTCACAAACAAGAGCTCAAATGTAGTTATGGATCAAAATTTATGGCTTCCATAAATTTTTACATCACATAATTTTATTTCAAAACTTTTTAGAGGCTATATGTTACCATCTAATTGTCTAAAAAGTTTTGATAACATCCTTAAATATATAGAGCTATTTATAGCTCAATTTTACTTTCTAAGACATTGGTTTTGGCATAAACAAGAGATCAAATATAATTATAGATCAAAATTATGGCCTCTCAAAGTTTAGACTCTATATAATTTATTTTTAGTACTTTTTTAAGGTCATACATGACCATATGAGGTTTTGAAAATTTATGAAATTATAACTAAATAGATAGATCTATTTATGTTTAATTTTAATTTTTTGAGATGGTCATTTTTGCATAAATGAGAACTCAAATGAAGTTACTGATCAAAAGTAATGGCCTTTAAAATTTTGGACTGTACATTATTTTTTAATAAATTTTTGGAGGTTGTACATGAATATTTGAGGGTCTAATAAGTTATGAAAACATTCCTAAATAGATAGATTTATTTATGTCTAAATTTCACTTTATGAGATGGTAATTTTGACATAAATGAGATCTCAAATGAAGTTATGGATCAAAATTTATGGCCTTCAAAATTTTGGCCTCTACATCATTTATTTTAATAACATTTTAGGCACCATACATGACCATATGAGTGTCTAAAAATTTCTAAAAAAAACCTATATGGATATAACTATTTATGATTTAATTATATTTTTTGAGAGGATAATTATAGCATAAATGAGAGCTCAAATAGAATTATAGATCAGATTTTATGGTCTCCATAAGTTTGGAATCTACATCATTTGTTTTTAAAACGTTTCGGGGGCCATACGTGACCATATGATAGTCCAATTTTTTTTTTTTAAAAATAACAAAGGGATAGAGATATTTATGGCTAAATTTTACTTTTTGAGACAGTCACTTTGGCATAAATAAGATCTCAAATAGAGTTATATATCAAAGGTTATGACCTCTAAAAGTTGTGAATCCACATGATTTATTTTTAGAACATTTGTATAGGTCATACATGACCATCTAAGGGTCTTTAAATTTCTAGAAACATCCCTAAACATATAAATCTATTTATGGCTGAATTTTACTTTCTAATATGGTTTATATGGACCAAAAGTTATGGATTCTATAAATTTGGACTTTGTATCATTTGTTTCTAAAATGTTTAGAGGTCATACATGACCATCGAAGGTTATAAAAGGTTTTACAAACATCTATAAATGGATAGATATGTTTATGGTTAAATTGCACTTTCTAATACAATTGTTTTGGCACAAATGAGAGATCAAACATAGTTATGGATGAAAGCTTATGTCCTCCAGAAGTTTGAACTCCACATCATTTATTTTCAAAAAAATTTAGATGTAACACTTTATGATCTAGGGGTCTAAAAATTTATAAAAACATACATAAATAGATAGAGTTATTTATTACTAAGTTATACTTTTTGAAACAACCATTTTGACATAAATGAGATCTCAAATGGAGTTATGAATCAAAATTTATGGCCTATATAAGTTTGGAATCACATCATTTATTTTCAAAAACATTCAAAGGGAATAAATGACCATATGAGGGTCTGTAAAGTTTGAAAAACATCCATAAAAAAATATATTTTTATGGATAAATTATACTTTTTGGTACGGTCCTTTGGGCTCAAATAGGAGCACAAATGAAGTTACAAATCAAAACTTATGGCCTCCATAATTTTAGACTTTATATCATTTATTTTCAAAAAATTTCAAAGGCCATATGTGACTATATAAGGTCCTAAAAGTTATAAAAACATATCTAAATTGGTATATATATTTATGGATGAGTTATTCTTTCCAAGATGGTCATTTTGGCATAAATGAGAGCTCAAATTAAGTTACATATCAAAAGTTATGGCCTCTAAAAGTTTAGAATTCACATCATTTATTTTTATAACTTTTTGAAGGACATACATGAACAAATAAGTTTCCAAAAATTTATGAAATCATACCTTAAATATACATATATTTATTTTTGAATTTAATTTTTGAGATAGTCATTTTGGCACAAATGAGAGATCAAACAAAGTTATAGATCAAAAGTTATGGCCTTTGATAGTTTAGCCTCTGCATCATTTGTTTTCAAAACTTTTTATAGGATATAAAGGACATATAAGGGTCTATTTTTTTTTAAAAACATATATAAATATATAGATTTATTTATGGATGAATTGCACTTTCTAAGATGGTCATTTTGGCACAAATGAGAGCTCCAATAGAGTTATGAATTAGAAGTTATGGCTTTAAAAAGTGTAGAGTTTGCATCATTTGTTTTCTAATATTTTTAAAGGCCATACATGAATATTTGCGTGTCTAAAAATTTATTACAACATATTTAAATTCATATATCTATTTATGGTTGAATTGTACTTTTTGAGACAGTTGTTTTGGCATAAATGAGAGCTCAAACAAAGTTACAAATCCAAAGTTATGGCCTCCTAAAGTTTGGACTTTGCATCAATATTTTTAAAAATATTTCAAAGTCCATACATGACCATATAAGGGTCTTAAAAGTTCTGAAAACATCCTAAAAATAGGGTTATTTTTCTGAATTATACTTTTTGAGATGGTCATTTTGGCATAAATAAGATTTGAAAAAGAGTTAAAGACCAAATTTTATTACCTCTAGAAGTTTAGACTACACATAATTTATTTTCAAAAGATTTTAGAGGCCATAAAATACCATATAATGATATAAAATATTTTAAAAACATCCATAAATGAATAGAGTTATTTATGGTTGAATTTTTCTTTTTGAGATAGTCATTGTAAATGATAACTCAAATAAAGTTATGGTTATAAGTTATGGCCTCCAAAAATTTGGACTCCACATCAATTATTTTTAAAAGTTTTAATAATCCATACATGACCATATTATTGTCTAATTTTTAAAAAAAATATCATTAAATAGATATATCTATTTATGATTGAATTGTAATTTCTAAGATGATCATTTTGGCATAAACGTGAGCTCAAACAGAGTTACAGAATTTATAGCCTCCAAAAATTTGGACTCTATATAGCTTATTTTTAAAACTTTTTAAGGGCCATACATGACCATGTGAGGGTCTAAAAAATTTATAGAACCATTTTTAAAGGGATATATCTATTCATGGCTGATTTTTATTTCTTGATATGGACATTTTGAGGCAAATGAGAACTCATATGAAGTTATGAATCAAAATTTATAGCCTCCAAAATTTTTACACCACATCATTTGTTTTAAGAAAAAATTTAAGGCCATACATAACCATTTGAGGGTCTAAAAAGTTCTAAAAACATCACAAAATGGATAGAGGTATTTATGGATGAATTTTAATTATTGAGATAGTCATTTTGACAAAAACAAGCTCAAGAAGAGTTGTGAATCAAAAGTTATGACATCCAAAAATTTAGACTCCACATCATTTATTTTTAAAAAAAAATAGAAGCCTTATATAACCATTGTTGATGTGGGTTTTATACACACCATATCCATAATGAAGTAGCCTCTAACATTTTACAATCTTAATGGAGGTAAATTCCACTCTAGGGCATGATTTGCATGTATACAGTCTATTACAACCTGTTGATAGAATAACTGGTAGGGTATGTAGGTTGTTAACAAGGGTTTTTGGAAAAAAGTGTGGTTTCTAAAGGATTGTGAATCTCTATGTGAATTGGATGGGTGGTTGGATTCTAATATAGACTGGGAAGGTATCAAAATAAACTAAAAAAAGGATGGAAGGGTAAGGTAGAAAAGAAAGATTATGTGGTTTTCACGAATCACTCCCTTAGATGGTTTTTAAAAGGATAAGTGCTCTTCAAAACTATGCCTATTGCTAGTAATGATTTCAAAAAATAGTCAGACATAACTAATAAGTCTAAGAAGATAAAGATGTAAGAAATTCACAAGCCTTAGACAAAGGTTTTTCCTTTTAGAGAAACTATTGCACACCCTTAATTAGGAGATTATGGCTCAAGCTAGTGAAGTAATTGAGGCAACTGTTGCACATACATAAGAAACTATATCCAATAAAACACTCATACACAATCATAATTATGAATCAATTTGAACTTTACTATCTTAACTAATATAATTACCAATATTTTAACAACTGTTACATATCTAAAGATTAGTATATAGATAAAAATAATTAAGAATCCATTCATAAATTTCGCATACTAAATATTATTGAAATTTATAACCAACAAAAGTAACAACTAATTACACAAAAATTGAAAATAAAATACACAAACACAATCATTTTATGATCAAAATTGATGTTGCTCCTATATTGAAAATTTATTTGACCCAAAATCCAAGTTGGATTACAATTGTTTATATATACTTGGAAAAGGGGTTGCCTCATCCTCCAAGTTCATACACGATCATTACATGTGATAGTTAGAACATAAGTTATAACTATGGTCTAAAACCATATAAGAGTCTACTTACAATTATCAGTTTAAATTAGCCTTTGTTAAAGCTATGAAATATGTGCATGTATATAAAGACAAAGTCTATTTTTCTACAACTATAGCTTGAATTGTATGCAAACTACAAATAGATGCAACATTTAACAAAAATACATGACTCTTTTTATAGGTTTTGTGAGAATAACCTATTGATATTTTAGAATAGCCACTTTTAAATGGAACTTTGATATATGCATGAAGGACCAAAATCAATTTACCAATGTTTTAGAACTAGTGATACTACTAATAGCTATGACTAATCATAATTGTGCATTGCATGCTTGCCCATTATATTTTATAGAATATGGATCTTCACTTTTATATTCATCATTTATATTAAAACATGCATGCTCATATTCTATCTTAATTGTGAGACCCAATGTCCATTGATAGATATAACTCAAGTGTCTAAAAATCTAAGTATTCTTACCATAATGCCTTACTAGCTTTCAAAATGTGACACATGTCAACACCTAATTAAGTCCAAGATCTTTGAAAAGTCCACCTAGGACTCACAATGTTGATCCTTATGTATTGGTTTAACATGGTTCATTGGATTTTAGTGATTTTGGCTCATTGACTCATATGTGCCTAACACTTACCATTCCTTATTTTTCTCTACTTCATATGTGTACCACTTGGCAACTTCTCAAGGCTCCTAAGCTCTATGTAATGGTCTCCCTATTTCTTCTCATATGTTTTTAGATTTGTGTACTAGGCTCTTGAAATGGTGACACTTGTCACTCTCATGGAAATTTTACATTTCAATTCACTCTTGCATAGTTTGATCAAATGGGCCTCAGTAGATGCACACTATAGGATCTTGGCTTAGACATTTTGACTTGTGCTTTGATCATGTGGGTATGCCACTTGGTAACTCTCTATATAATTTTGGACCTTTGAAAAGTATTCGTTGATCTCACACTATTGGATCAACTATATGGATCAATGTAAACCATTGATCTATAGGGTCTACTTAACATTTGAATTTAAATGAATAATTTATGAGGTTAAATTTGATGTTCACATGACCATCAGATGACATCCTCATAACTATTAATAATGTCCATGTAATTATAAAATTTAATTGTAAGAATTCATCACTACTGAGGTTAAAATTGATGTTTGTGTGATCATCAAATGACATCTTCATAATCATTAAATGTCATTCACATGACTATCAAATTTAATTTCATATGTTTGACATGTTGTTGAGGTTAAATTTGATAGTTGTGTGATTTTTAGATGACATCCTTGAAACCATAAAATGACATCTACATGATTATAAAATGTATTCTCATCAACTTGACATGTGTCATTTATTTAGGATTCCCTACTCCTGTAAACATAAGTGAAAAATGACTTAGCATAATAGTTTAAGAAATAATTATAAAGGGCCCTGCATGAATATTCTAGCCTAAGGTCTTAGTATTAGTAAAAAACAATTTGGATATAGGCTAAAATCATAACTTAAGCTCAAAACATAATGACAAATTCTCTATAAGCAAGGGTGCCACTTGGAAATATGATATTTATTTCAAGGGAATTATTATGGGAAAATTGTCATAGGCTTTATGTTGTTGAGACCCTAATTTCATTGGATAAAATGTCCAAGACACAAGGTTAGAAGGAATTCTATTGGGGGAATTATTTTGAACAAAATATCTATAATAATTATCTTGAAGACTTAATTCTCTCAGACAAAATGTTTGAAGGAATTGGCTGAGGGGTAAAAGGCCCGAGAAAAGTCATGAAGGAATTGGCAGAAGGGAAAAAGGGGCTGGGACAAAATTCTCAAAGGGTAAGTCTTGGAGGGAAAAGGGTCTAGGATAAAGTACTAAAGGGTAAATTGTCACTTCAAAAAGGGTTGAAAGGTCATTTTATAAATTTTTGAAGGGTTGATTCAAAAAGTTTGAAGGGCATGTATCCTTGGGAGAGTTTTTATGATCCTTTTCCATCAGATAAAATGTCTGAGATACAAAGTCTAAATTAATTGGCTTGGGGTAAAAGGGTCATAGGGAAAAATACTCGAAATAAAAGACCTGAAGGGCATATTCAAAAGGGTCAAAGGGTCTACTTCATGGAGAAATTCCCAAAGGATCTAATTTGTAGGGTATAGAGGGATCATGACAAAAATCACAAAGGATAGGTCGCTAAGGCAAAGGGTCATTAAAAAAGTCTTGAAGGGTAACCATAAAAGTTTTGAAGGGCACTTCCAAAAGACCAAAGGGTATGTTGAGAAAGTCTAAAGGAATATGTGTCCTTGACAAAACTTCTAAAGGGTAAGTTACACAAAGTCCAAAGGGTAGGTTCATTTCCTTAGGGAAAATGTCTAAAGGATCTCAATTGGCTTCCTTGACAAAACTTCTAAAGGGTAAGTTACACAAATCCCAAAGGGTAGGTTCATTTCCTTAGGGAAAATGTCTAAAGGATCTCAATTGGCTTGGGGAAAATGTCTCAAAAAAAATGTTTGAGGGAAAGGTTTTAAAAGATAAAGGTGTAGGACAAAAGTCTTAAAGGATAGGTGAGGAGGGGTTGAAGGTAAATTGCAAAAGGTTCAAAGGAATTTTTAAAGGTAAAATGGACATAACAAAAAGGCTGAAGGACATGTTTCACAAAGCCGAAAGGGTAGGTTTATAATTTTTAAGGGCATTTTAAAAGTTTTAAAGGGTAGTTTCAAAATGTTGAAGGGAAATCTTACAAAAATAGAATCTTAAGGGAAATCTCAAAAAGGCCAAAAGACAAGTTTCACATAGCATGAAGGTTAAGTTTAAAGGAGATGATGGGCAATTCTATTGATGTAAGTGTATTAAAAACATTATCTACAAGAATAAGTCTGATTTGGGGAAATTGTTTTGCTAGAATTATTGTGGGTAAACTGTTATGAAGAGAAAATTTCATCAAACAAAATGTTGAAGATAATAAACCTGAAGACCAATTCATGTGAAACAAAAGTTCTCAAGAGAAAATATTGAAAACATAAGTTCAAAAACATAAATCCCAACAAATAATCTTAAAGAAGGTTATTCCATGAAAACACAATACCAATGCTACTCTGACAAATTATGACAAAGGCTAATAATAAATCTTCTCATAGATTTTGCATAAACATATAGATGAGGGGCTCAAAGTCATGACCATAGGCTCAAAAAAAGTGGGTCCCCATTTCCCTATAGGAAAAGGGGGATGTTGGGTAAAATAAATGGTGATTCATAGGGGGATTAGTCCTGAGTATTAAAGAACCTAAAACTCTATTTTTCAATCCTAAATCAATCATGAAGTGTGGCATAGAATAATACTTAAATTAGAAACATGAAAGAGACTCCTAAGTAGATTCACACAGCATACTTGCCTTCTAATTTTATTGAATTTATGTTTGTCAAATGTGTAGTTTATTTACACTCTACTATGATGAGTTTTCCAAAGGCTTTGATGGGGCTAAAGGTTTCATTCTAGCATATATTAAAGCTAAAAAATAAGAGAATCTTAGGCATTACTCTATTTTCAACTAGACATCCATATCCCTGACAAAGATACATTAGGATCCTTCTTTTCTCATTTCATTATTTTCTTTTGATCATGGTGCATGGTACATTAACCTTATTTCATCTTGTGAGCCTTTTTATTTTATTTAGATTTTAATTTTCTCTTTTGAATCTATTGGTTATTTATTCTTTTGTTCTTCTTTTATTCTTGAATGGAAAAAGAGAAGAGTTAGAACCCCACTGAACTAGTATAATTATAAAACAAATCATTACTATAATTTCCCTTCTAGCTACACCTATACCCATAATTATCACTTCCAATAGGTATTTAATGTGATAAGTGTATTTGACCCAATAAAACAATAAAACTTTCTAAATTTATATGAAGTACTTTGAGATCAAATTCTACATACCTGGTAAAAGAATTCAATTGTGACACCATTTAGAATAATCCATGATTACCTACCTTCATCCGTAAGACTCAAAAGCATAGGAATATGCCTAATATGTAAATTCATCCCAAAGTGTCAAAATTTTATTTTTTCACTTTTCTACAAGTCATAAACTCAGTTGGTTTGGATTTTAACTTGGTTATAGTCAGTAATTCTAATCATCAAAGAAAGTAAAGAACAAATAACTTAATAAAGAATTAAAATATGATCTAGAAAATAGGAAACTAATATATGAAAGCAAAATAATAAAAGTAGGATAGATTAATCTAATGAAAATAAATGATAAAAAATAATAAACCTAACCTAATTCTACTCTAAAGAAAACCCAAAAAATATGGGGGATGTATTTGTAAATTGTGTTTCATATGTTTCTCACTCTTTGGTAATAACAAGGAATTCCCCATTAAAGTTTTGAGATAGGCAAGGTCATCCTTGTATTCATTTAGTAGAATTTTGAGCCTTTCCCTCATATTATAGAACAAAAATATCAAGGTTACTCATTGGGACATCCCAGACACAATAAATAAAAAACTATTCCCGATGATACATACATTCTAAAATATCACCATTATTACTCATGTATTCAAAATAACCTAATTCAAATAAACAATTCTTGAAAGTACTTGTTGAGATGGATATTAGATCTGACCTATAGTCTTGAAATTCATCATCCTATGTGAACTCATTCTGGGAAATGTCCTCAAAGATAGAGTCAAAATCATAAGTATAATCATGAACAACATATTATTCAAAAACTTCATCTAAACTTTCACTTTGAATGTGATATTCAATATTTGAATGAATCAGCTCTTGACTTCCCAAATCACAAATAAATTTTTTGTTTACTTGGGGCTCACTATTTTGATTTCAAGAGTGGGAGACTCATTAATTATTAATTTTAGAGGGTTAATCTCATCCATTGTATATTGTTTATCCTTTTGTTGTTATTCTTTTGAATTGAAACTTTGATTATCATCTAAGTAATATACTTTTTTAAAGTAGTTATGCTTTATAAGATATAGAACTTTATGGGCATTAGATGTGTAATCAACGGTATTTGCTTCAATGCTGAGTAATGTTGATGTCCACACACATAGGGGTTTTTGGTCAATCACATAATTAACCACAATATCTTACACATTATAATTAGACAATAAATTGAATTCAACATAATCTAATCAAGGCATGAGCATCTATGTGAATTAATTCCATTAAAAGGGATATCACAAATAGAATCAAAATTATTTGGGGAATCTAAGATACATTTTTATTTGCCTCATGATAAAAATACATACTTTCCTTAGGGATAACATAATTTAAAATCTCAAAATTGGAGCATACATGATCAGATGAGAACAAATCAGGAATAGAATCATCAAATGAGTTTTCTAATAGATATTTTAATGCAAACTAGTAGTCACAAGAGTCATCAACACCATCTTCAAAGCTAATATCTTATTTTAAAAGTAAAATTAAGTGCTCCTATACCTAGGCATATTCTATCTCATAGAGCTATTGTAAAGGTTGAAAATGTTCCTCTAAATTAACACTTTCCTCACTGCCATCATTTCCTTCTTC
This sequence comes from Torreya grandis, assembly GCA_037957365.1. Classification (NCBI taxonomy): domain Eukaryota; kingdom Viridiplantae; phylum Streptophyta; class Pinopsida; order Cupressales; family Taxaceae; genus Torreya; species Torreya grandis. Next base: position 2,018,843 of record JARHVA010000264.1, on the reverse strand, counting down.
AATTATCTCATCAAATACAAGGATGGAATCATCATGGTCAAGTTTTCCTAGCTGATGAATTCCTCTTTTTGTTTTTGGTATCTCAAATTTTATTGTAACATTATAATATCCTTTTTGATGGCTATAACACACTCTTATATATATATATATATATATATATATATATATATATATATATATATATATATATATATATATAAAGATCTAATCATCTTCTCTATTTGGGATCTCTTCTTCCTTGTGTATAGTGCTTAGATTAAAAGGAAACCCTTCCACTATGTTCTGGTTTAGGCATAGTAACAAGCTTTCTCTTTGGATGGATTATATATAATTCATATCCAACATACCTATAGATAACCTCATTGAAGGTTTTAATTTTTTTTTAAATCATGAGCATCAATATTTGGACCAAATCATATCAAAAATATTCCTTGACATCACTCTAACTAGTAATAAAACTAGGTGCCAACTCTATAAACCAATCATCCATTTCTTCTCCCAATGTGAAAGGGAATAACTTGTAGATTACATCCTAAAATTTTACATGCATAGCATATGTGTAAGAAAAAAGATGCCCTTCAGTAGCCCTTGGGTGATTATAATGGAACCTAGGAAGGTATTTGAAAGGGTCATCAGGTAAATCATGATGAATACTTGGGATATATATAGGTCCTTTATCAATCTAATCCATTCTCAAAACTTTTAGTACAATCAAAGGTGATGGCCCTCTTTCTATAACTAATTAACTATTGGCATGGGTTTTATGCATATCATAGTCATAATGAGGTAGCCTCTAATGTATTAAGATGTCAATGGAGGTAAAATCCACTCTAAGGCATGATTTATAGGTGTACGGTCTATTACAACCTATTGATGGAATAGTTGGTAGGGAATGTAAGTCATTGATAAGGTGTTTTGGATAGAGGGGTGGTTCCTAAAGGATTATGAATCTCTATATGAATTGGATGGGTGACTAGATTCTAATCTAGAGTGGTTAGGTCTAAAAAAAAAAAAAAAGAGGGAAGGGTAAGGTAGAAAATAAATATTTTATGTTTTTTAGGAATCACTACCTTGGTTGGTTTCTAAAAGGACAAGTGATAATAAAAATTATGCCTATTTCTAGCAGTTTGCACACACATAGTTAGACACAACCAAGAAGTCTAAGGAGATAAAGATGTAGGAAATTCATAAGCCTTAGATAAAGTTTGCTTCTTTTAGAGTAGATATTTTTGAAGGTAGCTATTACACATGCACACAAAACTATATCCAAGAAAGCACTCATGCATAATTAAAATTATGAATCAATTTGAACTTGACTATCTTAACCAATATATTTACCAATCTTTCAATAGTTATTGCACATATATAGATTATTATATTAATAAAAATAATCAAGAATCCATTTGTAGATTTTGCATACTAAAGATTATTAAAACATATAACCAAAAAAAGTAACAACTCATTACATGGAAATTAGAAAGAAAATACACAAACACATTCACTAAAAATCAAAATTTATGTTTCTCCTATATTCACAATTAATTTGACCCAAAATCCAAGCTAGATTACAATTATTTATATAGACTTGAGCAAAGGGTTGCCTCATCATCCAAGTTCATATAGGGTAATTACATGTGATAGTCAAGACATGAGTTCTAACTATGGTCGGTCTAAAACTATACAAGAGTCCACTTAAAGTTATCAGTTTAAATTATCCTTTGCCAAAGTTATGCATCATTTGCATGTGTATAAAGACAAAGTCTATTTTTCTACAAGTATATCTTGAACTATATGTAAATTACAAATAGATGTAGCATTTACCAAAACTACACATGCCTCTCTTTATAGATTGTGAGAATAACTTGTTGATCTTTTAGATTAGCCACCTTCAAATGGAACTCTGATATATGCATGAAGGACCAAAATCACTTTACCAATGTTTTATAACTAGTGGTACTAGTATTAGCCATGAGTAATCTGAACTATGCATTACATGCTTGCTTGTGATTTTTTATAGAATCTAGATCTTCACTTTTATATTAACTATTTAGACTAAGACATGCATGTTCATACTCTAGCTTAATTGTGAGACCTAATATCTATTGATAGATATAAATCAAGTTTCCAAATATATAAGTATTCTATATATAATTCCCTACTAGCTTTCAAAATGTGACATGTGTTAACACCTAATTGAGTTTGAGATCTTTGAAAAATCCAACTAAGACTTATACCATCGATCCTTATGTACTAGTTAAATGTTATTAATTGAATTTTAGTGTTTTTGGATCATTTACTCATATGTACTTGACACTTGTCATTCCTTATTTTTCTTTGCTTCATATGTGTGCCACTTGGTAGCTACTCAAGGCTACTGAGCTCTATGTAATAGGATCTCATGATGGTGACAATTTTCACTCTCATAGATCTTTGACATTTAAAATCACTCTCATGTTGTTTGATCAAATGGGCTCAAACATACGTACATTATAGGATCTTGGCTTAGACATTTCTACATGTACTTTGATCACATACGTGTGTTATTTGGCAAGTCTTTGATTAATCTAGGACCTTTAAAAATTCTCCATCAATCTTGCACTATTGGATCAACTATTTAAATTAATGAAAACCATCAATCTACTGTGTCCACTTAATATTTGAATTTAAATGGTTAATTTATGAGGTTAAATTTGATGTTCATGTAACCATCAAATAACATCCTCATGATAATTAATGACATATACATAAATATAAATTTTAATTCAAAAAATTAGCCATTATCAAGGTTAAATTTGTCATTCATGTGACCATCATATAACATCCTCATGACCATCAAATAACATCTACATGACTATCAAATTTAATCCCATAAGTTTGACACATTAGCAAGGTTAAATTTGATGTTAGTGTGACTATCAGATGATGTCCTCAAAACCATCAAATGATGTCCACATGACTATCAAATTTAATCTCATCAACTTGACATGTGTTATTTCTTTGGGATTCCCTACTCTTATAAACTTAAGCAAAAAATGACTTAGCATAATACTTTGGGAAATAAGTATAAAGGACCCTATATGAATATTATAACCTAAGGTCTTAGTATTAGTAAAATATGATTTGGACCTAGGATAAAATATTAAATTAAGCTCAAAATGTAATGAAAAATGATCGCTAAACAAGGGTTCCACTTGGAAATATGATTTTCTTCTCAGGGGAATTGTTGCAAGAGAATTATCAAGGGATTTTTATTGTTGGGACTCTAATTTCATTAGATAAAATGGTAGAGATACAAGGTCTTAAGGAATTCTATCAAGGGAATTATTTCAAATAAAATGTCTATAATAATTTGCCTAAAGACTTAATTCTCTTAGACAAAATGTCTAAAGGAATTCTTGAAAGATTTTCTCAAAAGGGTTAAAGGGCATGATGTTTCAGACAAAATGTTTAAAGGAATTGGTTGAAGGGAAAAAGATTTTGGGACAAAAGTCTCAAAGGGTAAGTCTCAGAGGGAAAATGGTCTAGGATAAATTCTTAAAGGGTAAGTGGTCACTTCAAAAAGGGCTAAAGGGTCATTTTCAAAATGTTTGAAGGGTCAATTCAAAAATTCCAAAGGGCATGTGCCCTTGGGAGAATTTTTTTGGGCCTTTTTCATCGAATAAAATGTCAAAGACACAAAGTTTGAGGAATTGGCTTGCGGAAAAAATATTGAAGGATAGGCTTGTAGGGCAAAATGTTCAAGACAAAAGTCTTAAAGTTCATGTTCAAAAGGTATAAAGGGTATAATTTTTAGTGTAATTCCAAAAGGGTCTACTTCATAAGGTACATATGGCTAATGACAAAAACCCTAAAGGGTAGGTCAACAAGGTAAAGGGTCATTACAAAATTCATGAAGGGTAACCATAAAATTCCTGAAGGGCACTTTCAAAATGTCAAAGGGTATGTTCAAATTTTTTGAAGGAATATGTGTCCTTGATAAAACCTCTGAAGGGTAATTTCCATAAAGCTTAAAGGGTAGGTTCATTTCTTTAGGGAAATTTTTTGAAGGATCTCAACTATCTTGGGGAAAATGTCTTAGATAAAATGTCTAAAAGAAACATTCAAAAAGTCAAAGGTGTGGGACAAAAGTCCCAAAGGATAGGTGAGGAGGGGCTGAAGGGAAATTAAAAAAGGTCTGAAGGAATTATATTAATAAAAATGGCCACAAAAAAAGGTTGAAGGATATGTTGCATAAATCTCAAAGGGTAGGTTCAAAAGGTTGAAGGGCATTTTATATGTTTTGAAGGGCAATTTGAAAATGCTGAAGGGTAATCTCAAAAAATATTCCAAAGGGGAATCTCAAAAAGGCCAAAGTGCAAGTTGTATAAATCTTGAAGGGTAGGTTCAAAGGGGTTGACAAGAAATTCTATTGGTTAAAGTATATTGGTAAGATTGTTCACAAAAATAAGTCTAATTCAAGTAAATTATTTTAGTAGAATTGTTGTGAGGAAAATGTTGTGTAGAAAATATTCTATCAGATAAAATGTCTGAGATAATAAATCCAAAGATCAATTCATGTAGAAAAAAATTTCTAAAGAGAAAATTGCAAAAACATAAGTCTAAAAACATAAAGCCTGATAAAGACTCCCAAATAAGGTTAGTCCATGAAAACACAATACCAATACTACTCTACCAAGGTATGAAAAAGTCCAATAATCAATCTTATCTTGAATTTTGCATAAACATATAGAAGAGGGGCTCAAAGTCATGACCATAGTCTAAAAAAAGTGGGTCCCCATTTCCCTATAGAAAAAGGGGGTTGTTTGGTATAATATCCATGTGAGGGTCTAACAAAGTTATAAAAAATACATAAAGGGATAAAGCTATATATGGTTGAATTTTTATTTCTAATATTGTAATTTGGGCATAAATGCAAGATATAATAGAGTTATGGATCAAAATTTATGGCCTCCAGAACTTTTCAAAACTTTTTAGAGGCCACATGTAATCATATAAGTGTCTGAAAAGTTATAGAAACATCCTGAAGTGTATAGATCTATTTATGTCTAAATTTTACTTTATGAGATGATTATTTTGGTGAAAAAGACAGTTTAATGGAGTTATAAATCAAAATTTATGGCCTCTATAAATTTAGACTTTACATCATTTATTTTTATAACTTTTCAAAGGCTATACATGACCATCTAAATTTTCAATTTTTATTCAAAACATCCATAAATTAATATATCTAATTATGGCTGAATTATACTTTCAAAGGTCATTTTGGCACAATTGAGACCTAAAACACAGTTATTGATCAAAGGTTATGGCCTTCAAAGTTTGGATTCGACATCATTTATTTTCAAAAAAATTTAGAGGTTATACATGACCATTTGAAGTTCTATTTTTTTTTTTTTTTTTTTAAAAACATTCTTAAACTGATAGATCTATTTATGGCTGAATTTTACTTTCTAAGAAAATCATTTTAGAACAAATGAGATTTCAAACAAAGTTATGAATTGAAATTTATGGCCTCCATAAATTTGGACTCCATATCATTAATTTTTAGAACTTTTTGGAATCCATACATGACCATATAAGGTTCTAGAATGTTATAAAAACTTCTCTTAATGGATAGATATATTTTTGATTAAATTTTACTTTTTGATATGGTTATTTTTAGTGTAAACAAAAGCTCAAATAGAGTTAAGAATAAAAGTTATGGCCTCCAAAATTTTGGACCCTGCATCATTTATTTTTAAAACTTTTTTTAGGTCATACGTGTCCATTTATGTGTCTAAAAAGTTTTGAGAACATCCTTAAAGGGGTATAGTTATTTATATCTAAGTTATACTTTTTGAGATGTTCATTTTTGCATAAATGAGATCCCAAACATAATTACGGATCAAAAGTTATGGCCTCTAAAAGATGGGACTCCACATCATTTATTTTCAAAACTTTTTGGAGGTCATATGTGGCCATATAAAGGTCTAAAAAGTTATGAAAAAAAACTTAATTGGATAAATTTTACTTTTTGAGGTGGTCATTTTGGTATAAATGAGATCTCAATTAGATTTATGGATCAAAATTTATAATCTGTAGAAGCTTAAACTTTGCATCATTTATTTTAAGAATTTTTTGAGGATATAAATCACCATGTGAGGGTCTGATAAAGTTATTAAATCATACTTAAAGGGATATATATTTTTATGGATAAATTTTACTTCTCAAGATAGTTATTTTGGCACAAATAAAAACTGAAAGAAAATTATAGATCAAAAGTTATGGCCACTAGAAGTTTGGACTCCACATCATTTGTTTTTAAAACATTTTATAGGACATATATAACAATATAAGGGTTTCAAATGTTCTAAAACTAATAATAAATAGACATATGTATCTATTTATGAAATATACTTTTTGAGACTATTGGTTTAATGTAAACAAAAGATCAAATAGTGTTATAGATAAAAAGTTATGTTATCCAAAAGTTTAAACCCGATATAATTTGTTTTTAAAACATTTTATAGGCCATACCTAACCATGTTAGGGTTAAAAAATGTTCTAAAACATCTTTAAATGGATATATTTTTTAATTTTAGTTTTTTATATGACCATTTTGGTGTAAACAAGAACTAAAATGGAGTTATGGATCAAAAATTATGGCCTTCAAAAGTTTGGAATCCACATCATTTATTTTCAAAACATTTTAGAGGCCATAGGTGACCATTTTATGTTCCTAAATGTTTTTAATGAATCTTTAAATGCATATATCTATTTATGGTTCAATTTTACTTTGTAAAAAAAATATTTTAGAACAAATAAGAGCTTAAATGGAGTTACATATTAAAAGTTATGGCCTCCAAAAGTTTAGACTCTACATCATTTATTTTATAAAATTTTAAAGGCCATTCACGACCATATAAATGGATAAAACTACTTATTTCTAACTTTTAATTTTTGAGATGGTGATTTTAGTGTAAATGAGTGCTTAAATAGAGTTACAGATAAAAACTTATAGCCTTTGGAAGTTTAGACTCCACATCATTTACTTTAAAAAAAATTTAAGAAGACATGGGACCATATAAGGTTCATAACACTTATTAAAACATATCCAAATGGATATGTCTATGTATGGATGAATTGTAATTTTTGATACCATCATTTTGACACAAAGAGCTTGAACAAATTTATAGATCAAAATTTATGGCCTCTTGAAGTTTGGACTCAATATAATTTATTTTTAAAATTTTTTGGAGGTCATACATGACTATTTGATTATATAAAAAATTATGGAAACATCCCTAAAAACATATATTTATTTATGGATGAATTTCACTTTTTGATATGGTCATTTTGGCACAAACAAGAGATTAAATGAAGTTATGAATCATAATTTATGGCCTTCATAATATGGTCTTCACATCATTTTTTTAGAACTTTTTAGAGGCTATACATGACCATCTGACTATTTAAAATTTTATGATAACATCCATAAATGGATATATTTATTTATGGATAAATTGTAATTTTTGATACAATTATTCTAGTGCAAACGAGAACTCAAATGGAGTTACATATTGAAAGTTTGGACTCTACATCATTTATTTTCAAAAAAATTATGAGGTCATACATGAAAATATGATAGTTTAAAAATTTCTAAAAAAAAACCTATATGTATATATATATATAGTGTGTGTGTGTGTGTGTGTGTGTGTGTGTGTGTGTGTGTGTGTGTGTGTGTGTGTGTGTGTGTGTGTGTGTGTGTGAATTATGGAAGAAATATCAAATAGAGTTATAGATCAAAAGTTATGGCCTCTAAAATTTTGGACTATGTATCATTTAATTTTATAACTTTTTTTGAAGACATACATGACCATATGAAGATCTAAAAAGTTTTGAAAATATCCTTAAATTCAATGAGATATTTATAGTTGAATTGTATTTTTTTATGTGTTTTTTTTTTGCATAAATGAGAGCTCAAATAGAGTTATGGATCAAAATTTATAGCTTCTAGTAGTTTGAATTTTACATCATTTATTTTCATAACTTTTCAAAGGCCATGGATGATATAATTATTCAAAAAGTTATGAAAACATCATTGAATATATATATATATATATATATATATATTTATGAAAACATCAATATATATATATATACTTTTATGTTTGAATTTTAAGACAATCATTTTGGCACAAACAAGAACTCAAACAGAGTTATGGATTGAAACTTATGGCCACTATAAGTTTAGACACCACATCATTTATTTTCAAAATATTTTAAAGCACATATGTGACCATTTAACTGTCTTAAAATTTATAAAGACATACCTGAATTTATAGAGCTATTTATTACTAAATTATACTTTCTGAGATAATTGTTTTATCATAAATGAGAGTTCAAATGGAATTATGGATCAAAAGTTATGGCCTCCAAAATTTTGGATTCCACATCATTTATTTTTAACGCTTTTCAAAGGCCATAAATGACCATATTAGGATTAAAAAATTTATGAAAACATGACCAAATGGATATATCTATTTATTGTATAATTTTACCTTCTAAGATGACCATCATTTTGGCATAAATAAGAGCTCAATCAAAGTTACAAATCAAAAGTTATGGCCTCTGAAAGTTTGATTTCTACATAATTTGTTCTTAGAATTTTTTGGAGGATATACAGGACCATAATAGGGTCCTAAATTTTATGAAAACATACCAAAATTGATATATATATTTATTATAGAATTTTAATTTTTGATATGATCATTTTGGTAGAAATAATAACTCAAACGGAGCTACAAATCAAAAGTTATGGCCTCCATAAGTTTGGACTTCACATCATTTATTTTTAGAACTTTTTAGAAGTCATACATGAATATATTTTATATGGATCATAAATATAACCCTAATTAATTATATAAGGTTAAAGAGTATCCTTTGTATCCATTTTAAATGATCTAAAAATTGATACGAGAACAAAATAAGAAAGGCTTTAAATGCTAGGGAATAATGAACCATGATACAATAAGGATATATAAGTTTCAAAATATTTGATGTGTTTTTTTAAAATATTATAGAGGTATTTTTTGAAAACTATAAAAAGTGATGAACCCAAAAAATAAGGAAATAAAAGTACATGTAAAATATATAGGTCTAAATTTACTGAAAATAATAAATTGCACTATCCATAAAATCTATTAAATTTTTTTAAAAACCAAAAGATGTTTTGTATATATTGAAATAAGTATGAAAAACCTATATTTAATTTAAAATTTTATCTATTATGAATCATAAATTGGCCAAATAATGAGTATTGCTTCATAGGCAAATCCTAGATATTCCAAATAAAAAATCAAAATTCTTAATAACTCAATAAATTATTTTAGAGATCTAAGAGATGTTTTAAAACTTAAAATTTAAATCTTAGGAGAATATGGTTTAGTTCTCTCCAAGATTGGGTTAACATGGGATTGGTCCAAAGGACGTGGCACCATATAAGAGGACAAAACCTATAGTTTATGGGGATATCCCCCTTGGTACATCAACTTAAGCTCACTTCTTGAGACCTATTGATTATCAGGGTGAAAATGTAAATATAAATTCACAAAAGGAAACCTAATCTAAAGTGGTGATGCACCAATATTCATCCATCCACTCTTAACTGAACTTTAATCTAACACTTTATGAATCAAGTAGAGATTAATGATTGAAATAGGATTTTTAATAAAAACCTAAACATAACTATTTCATGTGAAGGATATGGTGAATGTCTAAAACATCAAGGCTATGGTGAATGTGTAAAACATGAATGCAATATAAAATAGGCCTACTTGAGGCATTATTAACCAAGTTACTCTTCAACATAACTACCACAATCTAACACATCACATGACCCTCATAGGATAAAATTATAACAAATAGGTGTAGAGGACCTTAAAAGGAGGATAAATATCACACTTTATGAAAATAAACAAACCATAACACACTAATTATATCAAAGAAATATATGAATAGTCTTTTATTGATTCAAAAAGGTTTTCAAGATACGATTTGGCAAAGTTTCATTACACTCGATTGAGGGTTGCCTTACAATGGCCTTAAGGCCTAAATATATAAGAAAATGGATTATAATAATAGATAATGTGGTGTGGGAATAACATTAATGGGTCATGAATTATCACCATACCTTTAATTGATAGTTATAAGTAGCCTTCACACTCCTCCATATGTTGTCTAAGTTTATTAGTGTCTTCATTAAGCATTTTTAGAGCATTAAAGTCTATTTTTAGCCAAGGTTAACCCATGAGGATCCTATTCACTCCACTCCTAGTAAATTACTATACCTATTATAGTTACAATCATTGTAATGGATTAATTAGGCCCCCTCCATTAAGAATTTAGTAAGCACCTCTTTCTTACATACTAGTATGATTTAAAAAACTTTAAAACCTTCATTATGGATAGGAAATGGTTGTGTTCACTTGATGTGTCTACTAAAAGAGATACATGGACATAAATTAACTCTATAATAGCCTTATACACCCATGAATATCCCCTTTTGTTGATTAAGTAGGCTTACTATCCAAGTAGCCTAGTCTCTTACCTGTTTGTTTGTTGGATAGTTAAGAAAATTGGATAAGACCTTAAGGATGACTGAGTGAGTATTATTAAATCCTAAAAAGTCATATTATTCCATTATCTATAATTCCAAAACATCTCATACCTATAATTCTTCTTTACTTAGATAACTAGGTTACCTCCCTTTAACACAACTAGATTGCCTATTTAACATAGACCAGTATGAACACTTTTAGGTATAATTGTAAGTATTTCATTGATTTAAGAAGGTGAAAAAAGTCTCATAGTGCCCCCTCTAATGATATTAAACTCTTGACCAAGTCCCTCACCTTGGATTATAATTAAAACCTTATAGAAATATAGTTTTTATGAGATCTATACAATAGTCCATATAAACCAATACTATAGATGAGATCCCTTGAGAGTGTATTATAGGATACAAGTGTATAGTAGTCCATCCTAGATCATTTGGATGAATTTTATCCAATTTATTCTCAATTGGGTCCTTATTAGGGTTTTATGTAGGTTTAAAATGGTTTCGAACTCTTAGTAATGGTTGATAAAGGTTAAGACTTTAACCTCTGAACCAATGCCACTAATCTCTTTTAAACAAGGCCCCTTAACTCTCCTAAAGTTTTTATCTCTACATGAAACTATTTCATATAGTTATGATCTTTCAAATTTTCACCTCATGTGAGAAATGTGAATTTTGAGTAGTCTCAAGGCACTTTAAGGCCAAGGTGACAAATTATGCCCACACACCTAAAATAACATGATAGTGGTTTGAGATTTCATATAATCATCTTTTGTTGTTTATTCTAAATTTCAAGCAGAATTACCTTGAGGAAGGTGTTAGATCAATAGATTTTAATGCAAGGTTTTTAAGTTTTGATCCTAAGATGGAGTTATGAATCACTTATCCACTTTTCTTGACATAAATTTCACCCCTTAGGTCCCTAAAAGTATTTATATTGGTTTGATAAAACCATTTACCTCTTCATTCTATGTACATAATATCTCATTTAAGCACTTCAACCTATTTTTAAGTGGTTATCAAGCATGGAGACCCCTATATATGGCAAATGTGTAGTTATTTAAGACCTCAAGGTACCTTTCCCTCCTAAGAAACATATGGTATATTTAGACCCTTCTCAACTTCTTACATATAGGCTTAGAGTGGCTCTTTTATGTCTAATCTAAACATTTTAAATATTGAACATGCTAACACATAGGCCATTTTATTACTTAGGGGACATGGGGTGACCATTTAGACCTTTCAATATTCAAATTAGCTCATTTGAATCCATTTTTTGGTGTAATTCATTGATTAGGTATAAACTATGGCTTAAGGAGGGTTTTGGAGGTCCATCATCTAATGATGGTTCATAGAGTATGAAACTAAAAACCAAAAAAATTTACCATGGAAATTTAACCTACATACCCCTTCTTATATCCTTAATATACTTTGGTCCCATGGAAACTATACATTGAGATATGAATGAAAAATGGTGTGCTTTAAGCTCTTTGCTTACTAGTTTATGCAGGTTACAATATTAATGTTTGTTCATAGAGTTTGTCCCATGAATCCCACACTCTCATGCATGGATTTGAGTCCATAGGGGTTCCCAACTCCCCTTAATATCATTAAGTTTGAGTCCTTATGTGATGAAACATATGAATGTTCAATGTGACAACTTGACATGGTTGTCTAAGATAATGGAGCTCAAGAGGGGTATAAAGCCAAAATGGACTATTTATTTGCATTCCCTTAATTCAAACACCTCCTTCAAGACCTAATTCATCATTACACATCTTATCATATCATTTATTTTATTTTTAGGTTTGGATCTACCCTTGAAGTAAATATGGGGTCTTGAGGGTTCATGGTGGTTTTAGGCCTTATATGCTTAGATTGGGCTTTGGAACCTCAACCCACCTATAGATGTATTTGTATCCTCAATGTTATCATATAATCCTCTTGACTCTAGTGTTCACCTTCTACATTTTTCCTTATCTACCTATACCATTATATCAACCCTTCTCTCTCTTAATTTTGCCTTAAACATGACTATCTAGCACTAATGTTTATAATAGCTAGTGGTGATGACTTAATAAATCTATCTCTTCCATTTGTAGTGATGAAGTTAGGGATAAAATAACATTTTTAAATTTTTGAATATATATTTGAGGATTTTCCTCCCTAAATCTATTATCAAGGCTTATTTACATAGTCATACATCACAACTTATCTATCTTAGGTATGCAAATTAAACCAGGCAGTCACTCTAAAATGGTATCACCATCATATGAAGTCTTGAGGGATACATATGTACTCATAACCCTAAGACTAATATTTATGTGTGATTTTCATTTCTATCTAATTTATTCATGCACACAAGACTAACTGAGCAAGGCTAGCCATTACACATGTTTAAACCATTCTACTTAGTCATCTTTTCATACCTCTTGTCCTTGATACCATTATCTACATGATATGACCACCATATTAATTTGAGTTCTCCCATCCATGACATAATATGTCTCCTATTAAAAATTGTATATATACTTCTAATAGTCTTATAGATAGTGATTTATGCATGTTATCTTCCAAGAGGTCCATTAAACAAGTTCCTAAGTTAAGAGAGTGCTTCCATAGTTATACTTTAAACTCAAGTGTTTAAATACATCCCTTTAAGATAGACATCTAAAAAATTCATGGCCCTTCTTTTACATTTGAGACTCACCTACATATAATGGTTTCAAAATATTTTGAAGGGTGGATCTAAGTTGTCTCCTATAAGTGATGATTATACTCTCTCAAGATGGCTTATACATGCACAAGTCCCTTTATCATAGTACCAATTAAAATTGATAACCTTATGGGGTATTTATACCTTGTTTCTATGCCTTAGTCTTTGGTAGAGAGTTCAAACCTATAGGTGATGGTTTTAAGGTCTCATGAATCTTGAGAACTATAACTTGAAGCTTATTATGAGGTGAGTTGATAGTGATGAGACTATTAAACAGTGGAGGTTCCCTAAGATCTTGAAATGGACTACTAACTCACACTTAAGATGGAATATAAAGACCCTAGAATACATTATGACATAATCAATATGAGAAAACACTTAGAGTTCATCAATTAGGCATATGGAGTGAGAAATGGAAACTTAGGACTCTTTAAATACCTTAACTTATGCTAAACAACCTCAATTTTTGTTAATCAGGTATGTGGAGGCCTTTGAGAGCTAGTAGATGGTTTCTTGACTATGAAAGATATAATGAAATTTTATAATCTTAAAGGAAAGACTTTCACATTAATAAAAAAATCCCTTTCTACCTTTATGGCATCTTGATGACATTTAATGAACATCTTCATGAACACACTATCCTTCCTTGTAACGAAGACAAAAAATGTAGGCAGTCTCATTTGGAGGTGATATATTGTGGTAGTTAAGGCCCATCCAACCATTTAATCTATAATAAGGATGAAATAAGACATGAATAAATTCAAAGATCCATCAAAAAATCTTAAACCACTACTCATTATCAAACATATGTACTGAATATCTTAAACCACTACTCATTATCAATGGAAGCCTACTTGTAGTTTATATATAGTGGTAGATTAGATGTTTATTACTTATATAGTCTCACTCATGTGATCCATGGGTGGAAGATGCCATGGAATGACATTTAATAATTTGAGAAGACATGAAGAAGCACTAGTTTCATCAAACTAGTCAAAAATGCATCGAAACCCTTATCTTTTTTGGCCCTATGTAGATGAAGAAGGTAATACATATTATTTATCTTATTAATTTTTGTTCATAAATTATAAATAACTAATGTTGAAACTAATTACTAGGATTATAATTTCATTAGACCCTCCTTCCTTTGGCCAAGATCTTGTACCCTCACCTTCTCTCTCTTATACAGACTGAGCATAAACTTGAAGTGTTATCCATGGCTACCAAGGAGCTCAATGGAGGAAGTAGATAGGTTTTTATCTTTTTTAGATATGAAACACTTGTATTCCTTCATATTATTATTTTTTTTAACTCTATTTGCAGACACTTAACTCCATTTGACCAATTCTACATTGTATAGATCTGTATTTGTCATAGAGCTCTTGTAAAACACTAGATTCCCACATTTTCTCATGGTTTTAGATCATGAATCATCATTAATAGGAAGGATGGAAAATAGGGGTCATAAAATATTTCAAAACACATGATACAATTTGAGAAGCTAAAGGGAAACATTTCCACATGTGTGGGGCTAATTTAATGGCAAATAAAGGTCTTTAACTTGGGAGATGATAAACTTTACACAAAACCATTTGATCATGAAAATGTGATGATTATGGAGGTCATTGAAGGAAAAAATGGTGGTTTTAGTTTCATTTTTAGGTCAAACTAGCATCACTTAAGGTCAAACACCCACTTTAAAGCAATATATATGATTTCAAGTGAAGGCATCAAATAAAGTCTACTTAAATACTTATTAAAATACCTTAGAACATGTTAAATACCTAAACTAGGCTACCATATATATTTATAACATACTTAATACTTATAATCAAGCCATACCTCATAATACTAGATAGATCATTGAGAGTGTCATTAGTTGCAAACATTGGGTTATCTTCAACATGACCAATAATGGACCATTGATACCACCTTCAGGCCTTATATAGATCATCATAAATGAATAAACACAAAGGGAACACCTAACACAAGATCAAATAAGGAGATAAGATAAATACCATGGTATTATTTGACATACTCAAAACACTTGAATCTACTCCTTGATATCAATGATATCTTTTTGGATTATCTTAACGATTCAAGAAACATAATAAGGGTGACCAAAAGTGATGTTTTTGGGTTCTCATGCATGTTTTGACTCCTTCATAGGCTTAAGGTTATAAATTAGTCAAAATTATTGGTGAATCTTAAGGATTGACCTACCTACTAGTCAAAAGGACATTAAATCTATTTTCCTATCATTCAAGCCTAGGTGTAGACTCCTTGACTGCACTATCACTTCATGACTAATACCTTGTAGACATAGATTATTAAATAATACTCAATAAGACACAAAATAATATACAATAAACATAACAAGGACACATAATAAATAGTAATAAGAATAAATAAGTAACTAGCAACTCATGTGATACAACACTTGAAGGGAGGAAGCTAACTATTATGTACAAGATAGTTTTTTGATTATAGTAAAAATACTTGAGGAACATACCATTAAAATTAATAGGGAGTTACTTAGATAATTATTTTATACAATTTTAAGGCATTGTTCTTTTTGTAGTTGGTAGTGACATATGGCCCAGTCTAAAGACTTAGATTTTGAATGCTTACCTGGCTTAGCATGATCTTCATCCCACTTAAGTACAATGTCAACTTGTTGGAAGGTATTTAAAGACGATCTCTTATCAAATGAAAATTTGAATTTATCCTTTTTATACCACATGGAATTCATAGTTTTATCCTTTTCCTCTTTTATCTCCCTTAATTCATTAATCCTCACCTCCATTGCATCACTCTCCATGAGTTCAATTTAGTGTTCAAGTTTCAATGTTGGAAGCTCAAGTGATATGGGAAGTCTTTCTTATTTTCCATAAATAATAATATATTTTTAGTGACAATTAAACCTCTTGGTATTAATTTTATCTATCCATAAGTTAGTCCTCATCTTGGTATGCCACTCCCTTTGGTTGTCCTCCATTGTTATTTTTATGATCATAATCAGGTTCTTATTGGTGAAGTCTACTAGTATATTACACTATGGATAGTAATTATATAAATAAATTAGTTATATAAAATAGTTAATATACCACTAACTTACCTTTTAAATACTAAAATCTAATGTATTATCTGATATGATGGTGGATGGGACCCTAAATCTAGTCACTAGGTTGTCATAGAATTCCAAAACTGAGTTTTCATTTGCCTCCTTGAGTGAAGATACCTCCATCCACCTAGTAAAGTAATTAGTAGTATTTTAAAACCAATTATTTCCTACACTATATGAGGGATGAATCATTCCTAAAAATTCTTTGCCTCACTTCATGAAGGGATGCTCCACTTGAATAGGCTTTAGAGGCAAGGCAGCTAGTCTTCGCTTGCCTATGAACATAACACATTTTTGGCACCTATTGATCCAATCATGTGAGTCAATAAATAAACTTGGAAAAAATATCCTACTATTATGATCATTTCTTCTATGGTCTTGGATGAAAATTTCCCTCCAACATACCCATCATTAAAATGTCATAGAAGTTTGTCAATTTGACTAGTTTTTACACACCTCAAAAACATGCCATCAAGGTATTTATTGGAGTACCCCATAAAATAAGATATAAGGAATGGCTTTTAGTTTTAATTACCTATTTATTATTTTATTTAATCCTATATGACATTATCTAATTTGTAATAATTTCACCCTGTCTTGGGTCTAACTGGGAGGATACGTAATTATAGTTACTTATTGATCATCTTGAACTAACAAAAACACTTCCTTATTTTCCTTCATATATAATTAAAGACTTTCACATAGTCCCCTAACACTAGCCAACTTTTTAACCTTCACCTTTATGTCATAATCCATATAATTGGTCACCTAACCAACCCTCTTTTCACTCATGTTTCTATTAAGGATGAAGTCTTTGATAATAGGATGAACCACCATAACAATTATTTTTGTTGTTACACACCGTGTCATGTTTTTCAACAAAGTTATACCTCTCTTCATACCCCTCCAATAATTAGATAAATAAGGATATGGGTTGCTCAAGGCCTTCGTTGTTTTGTTGCATAAGCATAGAATAAATAATGTCATTTATAAAGAAGGAATACATGAATAATTAATTTGATAAATTAGGGTTCAATAGGGTGGGATCTTGGAAAATGGCTTGATTGATGTCCTCAAAACTTATTCACCTTTCTTCATACATGAAAACTATATGTTTCTTGATCATGAAAGTTAAGAGTCCTCACCAATTCTATAAATTTGGGTATGAAATTTATGATGAAGTTGATTTTACACAAGAAAATATTCAATCACTTCTTGTGTTTGGTTAGTGATAAGGTAAATATTGCGTCTATCCTTTTAGGGTCAATAGAGAGTCTATCTTTTGACATAACATGCCCTTTAGGTCACCATCATGGATTGTAAATATACATTTTTGGGGTTAAAGAGACCCCAAACTACCTAGACCTATCAAAAACTAGCCTCAAATGTGTCAAATGATCTTTAGGGTCCTTAGATAATATAGTGATGTCATCAAGGTAGATGAGCACAATCTCATTTATGAGCCCTTAGAAGGTTACATCCATTTCCATTTAGAAGGTAGATCTTATATTAGATAGTTTAAATGAAATATTATTGTAAGCATAAGTACCCACTTGGTTGTGAATGTAGTCTTGTGTTTATCTTCCTCCTTCACATACACTAGATTTTACCCTAAGTATCCATCAAGCAAGGAGAACCTTTGTGAACCTACAACTCTTTGAAGAATCTAATACATAGATGGTAGAGGATAAATATCTCTTAGTGACACCTTGTTGAGATCTTTGAGGTCCACACACAACCTTATTTCCCCATTATTATTCCTCATAGTCAAAATAATTTACACCCATGAAGAGTGTTTGATGGGAAATATGATGTTGGATTCAATGACCTTTGTCAACTCCTTCATAAGGATCTAAATGTTGGGGTTGATAAGTCTTTACTTTTGGTTCAAAATATTAACACTTGCCTCTAGTATATGGTATGTTAAGCCAAACTAAGGTCAATCCCCTTCATGTCATGATATTCCCAAGCAAAAATGTCTACAAAATATTGGCATAATTCTATGAAATCTACCTTCTCTTCCTTAGTGTTCATCTTTCCTAGTTTAAGTAGTTTATATTTAAATATGATAACTTTTTCATAGTGTTCATTTTTAGTGGATATGCTTACCTTATCTTTCCTTAAATGGTAATATTAATTTAATATGATTTATAATGTCACCAAACCCTTATGTAACCTATTTGTCCTTAAATAAACAATCTTGTCCCCATACTGATGTTGCAATCTAACTTGATTCTTTGTGCAAAATTATGCTTCTTATTCCAAGAAATAAGTAATCTATTTATCATTTTCAAATACTTGATATCTAACCTCATTATTATGGACTAAATATATGAATACCACCCTAATTTAGGACTATAATTTGATGTATTTTACCCCACTTTGTATGCCATTCTATGATCCAATGGCTACTAATCAATCTACATGTTGACTAGCCTATCTAGGAATGGAGTGAATGTTAAATGCCTCAAAATCCTCCAAGAGGTCCCAAACCCTATGTTTTTATTCTTTCAAAATTGATTTTTAACTATAATTTGACATCTTACCTAATGCACCACTAACTCAATATGCCCCATGGCTTGTAGGAGATTGATGCCTCTCTTTCTTACCCATTACAACCCATGGATGAGTGATTCATACTCTACTATATTGATAGTGCAACTAAAGAAACCTTAGGGAAAAAATTACCTTTTCCTGAAAGGGGAGACAACCATGACACCTACCCCAATTCCATTCTTGGATCTAGAGCCATCAAATAATAAATTCCATACTCCCTTATGATCTTGGCTTGGGCTAGTGAGACTTGGTATAATATCCCCTTCTTCATGCATATAATACACACCCAAACTAGCCTCTTCAATGCTTTTGTATGGATGTTATCCATGATTTTATAACACCCATTCATCAAAGAGCAAGTCTGATATACTTTCAAGTGATTCAATGGGCTCTTGTTCATTAGGGTGTTCATCTTCATCTAGGATAATACAATTAAAATTTTAAAAGTTAGGCATGTGGGGCTATAAGTGGAAACTAGAGATATGTTTAGTCCTTATGGTGACCTTTATCCCATACCCAATCCTAAAAACCATATAAGAATAATCAAAATAAATATAACCCCTATTTTGGAAGTGAAATCCCTATACAATCATAAGGTAAAGTAGGAAGGGAGGTCAACTACTACCATATATTGGGATGTAGTGAAATTAAGACAATCAACCAAGATGATTTTCAAATCTTTAAGGACACCAATAGTCTTAGTAGGAGACCCATCCAAATGTAAAGCTTGTTTTTTATTAGGTTCATACTTTATCCCTAATTTATATATTATAGACATAGTCATGACAAAAGTGTTATCCACACTATCTATCATTCAGTTATGTACTAAGAAATCACTAATGATGATAGAGAGATAAAAGGAAGGGGGTTTGATTACCTTTGGTGCTTAAGACTTATGAGGTTGATTGGAATTTGTTAGGACTGCACCCACCCTTTATGCCTACTTGTCTAAGACATGGAGTTTGGAAATCTCTTCTTGAAGGATATATTTTTTCCCTAGAATGATCAAGCTTTACTAGATAGGAATAGTGACATGAGTCTTATTCATCTAATCCATAATGCTGATGTGAGAGGTGGCAGCCTTGGACTACAACTTGGTAATAATATCACCATTTGGAGTTTGTGTGAAATAAGGTATGAAAGGATTTTTATTATTATACCCTCTCTCATCTTAAACTTACTAGGTTGATGATGTCTTAGGGGCTGAATCTTTATTAGTAGTCCATTGATGTGTTTGATATGGTAGAGAGACTACTCTTTTAGGTCCTAAACCATCACCAACTACCCTTTTTTTATCCCTTATATAGGATGTAACTAGACTACCTACCTTAGCTAAATTTCCACCCTAATTGGTTACCACTTTTTCAAAGGAATGCTCTCCTTCTTGAAATTTAACAAAGGTAGTTTTAGATGGTATTTTACTTCCACTTGTCCTTTTCTAATTCTGCATCTCAACTTGAGTCATGAAAAGAGTGCCTCCATATGGCATAAGAGGACCTTCCTTATGTTGTGTAGGAGGTTTACTATCATGCATTAAAGGATTTTGATTTTATTACATTAAAGATTTTTGGGAAACATCACCACTTGAAACAATTGAAAAATCATGAGGATTCACCCATTATGCAGTCCATTGACCCTCTTAAGCATAGTCATTATGAGTTGGAACTAGTTTTCTAGAAGTGATAACATAATTGGGGTTATATATGTTATAGGGCCTTTCTTGAGTGATCTTCCCTTGACCTTGTGTATTAGGTTGATATAGAGGTCTATTGTATTGGTAGGGATGATGGGGGCTTTGTAAGGTGATTTAAAAGGTATATGGGGTGAAATTTACTACCTTTTCAAGGCCAATATCTTATTGTTTTAGGCCTTGATCATCCATTAAATCTTACCCAATATATACACTTTATTGACATCTATCTAGTCATGATTGGTTGGTGTTCGTAAAGTAGCATTGGTAGTCATAGGGAGTTGAATCTCTAGGAACAAATGCATGAGGGGTATTGGGGTAAGCTTACCTACTTGGATTAAATAATTTTCTACCCTTATGACCACCTCATAAGCATCTAATAGGGTGATTCCCCCCATGGACTATATCTTAACTTACACATTAGAATTTAGGTATCTTAAGTAGTATAAATATGCATAGTTAGGGGTGAGATTGACTACTGTGGTGATCCTATCCCAAGTTTTTCAAAACCTATAGTTGAAATCTATCATAAAATATTTGGAAACCTTGTTAATTATGGAGCATTGATCTACTAAATATATATGGTCACTCCTATCCTCAAAGTGTTTTCATAAATATTCCACAAATTATGTTGGAGAGTTATTCATAATTTCATGGAGGTGTCTAGGTGAGTGGATGAAGTATCTTGATATTCTAAGTGTTAATGACAAATTATCCAATGTTCTTATCCTAGTATGCTTGAATTAGGCTTGGTTGATATTCAATTTTGGAATGATTATTGATGGTTCTAAAGTATTGAGTATATGTGAGGGGTCTTATTAGAAGTCAAGGATGATTAGAGAGCTTGTGGAAGTGCATAGTATTCATCTATCTCTTCATTATGTTCATCTTGGCATAGTTGGTTCTATGATAGAAAAATCTAAGTAGGCATCTTATTGACATCACCATTGACATGCATGGATGAGTCAAGGGGAGTTGGTCATATGGATGTGATAAAATTAGTCCCAAGTTACTATTTTCCAAGTTTCAAGTCATGAGATTGTGTATAGAAAACTATATAACTATGTAAAGTTAGCTTCCCAGGAAGTTTGCAATGTTTTCCCATACTTAGCCTAATTTGCAAAGGAGATCTAAGTTCAAGTAGAGCTAAGTAAGTAATTTGATAACATCATATTTCACATGTGTGAAGGTTCTAAGATCATATTGATATATGTATATATTCCCATATTAAATAATATCATATGGTTTAAATTTTAGGATATGTGATTAAGCACAACAAAAGTTATTAAGGTTCAAATTTGCCCTTCCAAGTAGATTGTAGTGGTTCCTATACTTAGCCAGACTATCATTACATGTCATGCATATATGGATGAACCAAAAAGTTTGAGAATTTATTTATGGTAATTATAAATTCAATTGAGTTTAAAGGAGTTCATGGAAATATTTTATATAGTGCCAAGATGGTCCCCTAAAAATTTAGACTCTTGAAGTGTTCTCTTGTTCAAGTTTTAAAGCTTCAAAGTTATTCTTACAGATTGTGTCAAGCCAAAAACCATAAATTTTAAATATGCTAAAGTCTAAGGTCTCTAGTCAGTATATATAATGGTATGCATTAAATCATAGATATTGAACCAATGGTGTGTATAAAATTCAACATGTCAAATGTTATAAACGTAGGTGACAAGTGTCATAAGCTTTCTAGTCTGATAGAAGATCAACAATGAGTGATGGTTCATACTAATGAAGATCAATAATACAAGACAAGTCAAAGAGTTAATAATGCATGAAATATTTCCAAGTTTCAAAAAAATAAAGGAATGTTAGTAAAGTTCTCAAAACACATTTGAAGGTGCCAAGTGTCATAATCTTGAGAGTTTTGAGTAAGATCTAACAATGAGAACTCAAAGATAAAGACTTGGTTAATCCATAGAGGTAAACGAAGCAAGTTTGTTCCAAATTTCCAAGAAGTAGTGAGATTATGACAAGTGTTTTAAGTTTAATAGTTACTCAATGACTATTGGAATTTAAATAGTTTAATTTGATGAAGGAAAGACTATTGTTTGGTTTTTGATCCATAACTTTTGATCAATGTAGAATTTGATGTTGCAGTAAAAATCAAAGTTGTAGAAGACTCTAAGGTTGCATATGACAATGTTAATTTTAAGTTTAAAAGTTTTTAAAGTATAATTTATTGATATCCAAATTTTATTATGTGTTCATTCATGCTTTACAAGTAACTTGAGAAGGGTAATAGAGTTGCTCTTGATGGTATTTTTATGTTTCAAGATGATAAAACTATTGGAGAGTATTATAGACTCCATGAGGACCATACGTGTGGATTATGAAGGTATAATAAATCATATTAAATATAATCAAAGCCTTAGAAGGTGATTTTGTTTTCATCTATGGTGGTTGTGTGCATAGAATGTTATTTGAGAAAAATGAGCTCTAGTAGAAGGTTGTGGTGATGGTTGTTATCACTTAAGGAAGACCTATAGATTGTGTGGAATGGGTCCATATATTTAAAAGTGTTAATGTGTTATTAGTTATCTTGGAGAAGTGTTAAAAAAGTGAATGGGTATCCATAAGACCTAAAAGGACACTTAGGCCTATTTGAGAGAGTGTACTACATAAAGGTGACCCATGTAGATGCCTTAAAGAGTGAAGGCATGTATTGTGGCTGAAAGGGAAAGTTGTGAACATGATATTCATGATAACTCTATAAAAGGTGAAACTAAAGATGATGATTTTTAGATGAGTGAGGTTTGAGAGAAGTAATATGTGTGGGAGTTAAAGAGTGAAGGAAAGAAGAAAGGGTGTATGCCTAGTGATGGGTTGTAGAGCAGAGCAAGTTGATGACTATGTGTATGACCTATAGGTTATATTTCTAATGTCAAAGATAGTGCTCTTGTAGGTTTTAAAATTAAGAACGAGTAAAGGATATATGATGTTTGTGTGAGCTTGGTGGTTGATTTTAGAGGTAGATTAGAGTGTAGATTGTCTAATGTGTAGAGTTGAAGAGGGCTGATATACATTGTATCTCCATTAGATTGATAGGCAATCAGTGATCAAGAAATGTTATTTTCATAGGTGTTTGGAGGTTACTCAACATCTAGATAAAAAATACTTGACCAATATGTGGTTATAAGGACTTGATCATATTAGGGGTAGGTCTTACTTGTGAAACAAGTGTTTCACTAAACTTGGTCTAAAGGACTTGACTAATAGGTGGTTAAATAGACTTGATCATCCTAAAGGTAGGTGCTCCTTGTGAGACAAGTGTTTCACTAAATTTTAGTCAAAACTCATGTTTGTGATCATCTTATAGGATAAGTAGTTCATGTATTTTTATGCTTAAGAGTGGTTTTTATTCCCCAAGAGGGATTCTCACATAGATCTTGTGTTGTATATGTGATCTTGTATTATATTCATTATTCATTACTATAAAAATCGTGAATGCTTCATGAATGGTTGTATTGAATTCTTAAGTGTTTGAAGGGTTTGGAAATTGAATTCAATTATTTATCACCATTTATTCACCCCCTTAGTGATTATAGATATAAAAATTGGTATCATAGTAGTTTCTTTGGTAAAGGCTTGACAAGTTAAAGGAAATATAAGGTACAATATGGGTAACCATCAAATACAAAGAGGTTTTTCCATTAAGAAAGCACCAATGTGCAATGGATCCAATTATGTTTTTTAGAGTGTGAGGATGAGGACCTACATCATATCCCTAGGGTTTGACACTTGGTAATCTATTATGGATTGTTATTCTATACCTACTATTCCTCCATCTAGTGTTGTAGATATGAAGTTGTTTGAGAATAATTCTAAGGTAATGAATTTTATCACTTGTGGTCATTCAAAGATTGAATACACCAAGGTAATCCATAGTATATATATCAAGGAAATGTGGGATAAATTTAAGACTATTTATGAAGGAGATTAAAATTTTAAGTTGGAAATGTTATAAACTCATTTAAGATAATTTGAGTCTTAAGATGAAGGAATAATATTTTTTGGCATCTTTTATATAGAGAGTTGATGATATTGTGAACATCATCAAAGGTCTTGGAGATAATCTTGAATAAACTAATTTGGTTTAAAAGGTATTAAGATCTCTCTATTTCAAGTTTGATTCTAAAGTATATGTTGTAGAATAAATTCATGATCTTACTCAGTTGAAGATGGATGAATTTCATGGCATTTTTACTACCTATGAGATGAGAGTAAATAATGATATACCACCAAAGAAGGAAGAAAAAATCATGATAGAAATGAAACTAAAGAAGAAGTTCCAAGGTAAGAAACTCAAAGAGGATGACATATCTTATATTGATGAAGATGAACTAATTGATTTGTTTACAAGGAAATTAAAAATAGGGTCAGACAAGTATAAGGGTAAACTACCCTTCAAATGCTTTAATTGTAGAGAAGTAGGACATTTTTCTAACAAGTGCCCTCATAAACATAAGGAGAATGATGATAAAGATCATGGTCAGGGTCATGATGATTGTAAGAGATCATTTAGGTCTAATAAAATCAAGAGGGCATTCAAAAGGTTTGACAATAATAATAAGTACTTTAAGGACAAAAAGAGTCTCTACACCAAAGAATATTGTAGCTCATCAGATGAGAGTGAAGATAGTGACTCAGAGTATGATCATGAAGATCATGGTCTTATTAAAGATGAAAAATTCTTCATGGTTGAGGAAGGAAGTTGATCATATCAAAAGAAGTCTACTTGGAGTGATTTAGATGATTATAAAGATGAGGTTGACTACAAGATTGAATTGATGAATACTCTTAAAGAACTAAATATTGAGAATAATATTAACAAGAATATGAATTCTCAAATCAAGGACTATGAAGAGAAATTTAGTGTGTATGAATAAAGTATGAATGAAGACACAAAATAACATGAAGATATTGTCAAGATTCTCAATTATCAATTGAAAATATAGTCTACAAGATTGAAAGCTAAAGAAGATAAATGTTCAAGGTATGTAATTGAAAATGAGTCAATAAAAACTGAGTTAGAGAAGACATATAGTAAGACACAGTGATTTATGAGATTTGAAAATAGATCAAGTGATATATATAATATTCTAAGTGATCAAAATCATGCAAGTGATAAAAATGGTCTTAGATATAAAGAATAACTTGAAAATTCAACTCAAAACAAGATGAAGACTAAAGTAAATTGAACCTTGAAGGTCAACAATTAGCTAAGGAATGGAGATGTTGGAAGAATGAAGACAAATTAGATTAGACAACTAAATGATATGAGGTATGCAAGTTTCAATGGTTATTGTTACACATTTAATTAGTTTAGGCATAGATCTATATAATGCAAGAGACCTGTTAGAAAATAGTTTGCATAGAACTATGATGGTGGTCATTAATCAAAAGGTGAGTCTTCTTTAAAAAGAGTAGTTTGTTTTAATTATCAAAATAATGGACATATTTCAAGATTTTTTTCTAATCAGGAAAGGTAGGATAAGCTTCTTTCAAAAGGTATATTGTGCTTCAAATATCAAAAGAGAGGTCACATTGCTATATTCTATAAGCAAAGGCCTATAAGATAAAATATGTTTAATCAAGCTCATAGAGTGAAATAAAGAAGGCAAGTTAACTCATGTAAACCAAAGGTGGTTAGTGTGAGTCATGATGAGTCTATAGGTCTAAGTAATCTATTTTCTATGGTGGATAATGCTATAGAAGTTGGAGAGTGTCAAGAGATGTCATTGTCTATTCATATTATGAATGAAGAGACCAAGCTTGAGGAGAATACTAAGGTTTTGTTTGAGGCTATTTTTGAGCTTTGTTTAGATGATAATGATCAACTTGCTATGTGTGAGAAATTTTCATACAAATAACTTTAGTTTTTAATATCTAGTGATGATATTTTAAACTGCAAGGAAGATTCATCAATGAAAAAGGTATGGCATGAATCTATGTTATCCTCATGTGTTGTAAATATAGTCTTATAAGAGAAGGATAATGTTGTAGTGGATGAGCCTATTGTTTATCTTAATCCTAAGAAGAAGACAAATAAATATTAGTATCATATGATGAAGGAGAAGAAGGAATATGAGAAGTTGTGGGAAACTCCTAGTTTCACATTGTTCTAAGTAACAATGTGAAGTAGGAGGTCTATGTCTATGATTCTTAAGATAATCCTTTCAATAGAGAAGAAATTTTTGTTGTGGTGTTATTTATAAGGACCTATAAGGTAAGAGATGAGTGTTTCTAGTTGGATTTTGTGTGTCAAGATGGGATAAGTGATTTGATGAGGTTAGAGTCATGTCATAAGGTGTTTATATTATGTATGCAGTGTCTGTAAGATAAAAATGGGTGTTTTAGGTGTAATAATGAGATTGATTTAATTTCAACAAGATTTTAGGGCTCAAAAAGGTTTTTGCACTTCTTTGTGATGTGTTTTAGGTGGTTTTGTGTCTTGATGTTCCTATTTGTGCCTTTTGGAGGTTTTTGTGTGCTCATAGGTTTATCTTCTTGTTATAGATCAAAGCCATGGTATAAGAAGTCATGGTTATGAAACACATAAAGGATCAAATATTGGTATAAAATTTTGTTATGGTTGTTTCCACATGTGAAATAAGTTTCTGAGGTGGGAAATAACTAGAAGGAGGTTTGTTGACCCTATTTGTTTTAAGATTCTAGAATTTTGGGATATGCTAGAAAAGTGGTTTGACTTATGAATTGAGGTATGAGGATTATTAATATTTTGAATGGGTTAAATTGGTTTTAAAATAAAAATTAATAGAGATATTAAGGTTTTTGGTTTACAAATTATTCATGTTTTTGTCAAGATGGAGGCCTAATTAGCTAGTAGGTTTGTGAAGGAAGTATGTGACAAAAGATGAGATAGGTGATGAAAATTTTTATACTTGAGGGGAAATGTGATATTGATCTAGATATAAATTTTTAGGTCTTAAAAATATGTGTACTAAAAGTTTTGGACTCTGCAAGTTCTAGGTAGGGCTACAAGGAGTCTAAACAAGCATGTGTGAAGATTTGATGTTTTTTGCTCAGTTTATCCAAAAGAGAAAGGAATGAGAATTTTAAGGTGAGTTATTAGGTTTATTTAGAGCATGTTTCCTAGTTTTTCAATGGAATGAATTTATATTGGTATTCCTTGATGTGGTTCGAGAGAGAAGCTAGTAAGCTTGTATGGTGGTTATTCATGATATGTGAAGATTTGAAGATGCTCAAGGGGTGTAATGGCTTAGAGATCTTGGGGTGAGTTCCTCTTAGATGTTTATTGGTATATTATTTCAGATTTTAGTGTTTTTATGTGTTATTTATTTATTGGTTATAGTGCTTGGATGAAAAGAGTGTTGGCATATAGCAAGAGGAAGTTATCAAGGCAACAAGAGGCTAGCTCAAGGTAAGGGGGAGTTTATATCATATTTATTAGGTGTTACTATCCTGTTTATGGTATTTTTAGGTCCTTAAGATCAATTTTTTCCCACTTTATCATTGTGTCAAAGGGGTTAAAGGTTCTTATTATGATATTTCATAAAGAAAAAGAAGGAAGGTGAGCTATATGATGGGTGTTGACATCAATGATAAAGGGGGAGATTGTTGGAGAGTTTAAAATCATCTCATGGAGGTGTCCAAGTGAGTGGATGAATTATATTGATATTCTAAAAGTTAATGATAAAGTGTGTAATGTGCTTATCCTAGTATGCTTGAAGTAGGCTTGGTTGATCTTCAATTTTAGCATGATTAGGGATGGGTGTGAAGTATTGATCATATATGAGGGGTCCTATCAGAGGTTAAGGATGATTGGAAATATTTTGGAAGTGCATGGTATTAATCTATCTATTCATTATGTATATCTTAGCATAGTTGGTTCTATGATAGAAAAATGTGAGTAGGCAGCTTGTTGACATCACCATTTCCATGTATGGATGAGTCAGGGGGAGTTGGTCATATGGGTGTGATCAAATTAGTCCCAAGTTATCATTTTTTTAATTTTTAGGTCATGAGGTTTTGTATAAAAAAATATATAACTATGTAAAGTTAGCTTCCTAAATAGTTTTCAATGTTTCCTCATAGCCAAATTTGAAAAGGAGATCTAAGTTCAGGTAGAGTCAAGTAATTAGTTTGATGAGATCATATTTCACATGCATGAAGGTCAAAGGATTAGATTGAAATATGGATTAATTTACCTATGAAATAATATCATATGGTTTAAATTTTAGGACATGTGATTAAGCACAACAAAATTTATTAAGGTTCAAATTTGGCCTTCTAGGTAGATTATAGTGGATCCTATACTTAGTCAGACCATCATTGCATGTCATGTAGATATGGATGAACCAAAAATTTTGATAATTTAGTTTTGGTACTTATAAATTTAACCAATTTCAAATGATTCCATGGAGATATTTTCTATATTACTAAGATGATCCCTTAGAAATTTGGACTCTTGAAGTGTTTTCTTGATCAAGTTATAAAACTTCAAAGTTGCTCTTGTAGACTATGTTAGAATAGAGACCACAAAGTTTACATATGATAAATTTTGAGTTCACTAGTCATTATATCTAATGGTATGTGTTAAATCATATATCTTTATCCAATGATGCACATAAAAGTCAACATGTCAAAGGTTGCATGCACAGGTGACAAGTGTCACAAGCTCGTTAGTCTGACAGAAGATCAATGGTGAGTGATGGTTCATACTAACAAGGATAAATGGTGTAATAATATTAAAATAGTCATAAATGCATGTGATACTAAAAATTTTCACAAGTTTAAGGGAATAATTTTAAATTTCTAAAAGGGCATGTGAATGTGCCAAGTATCATGATCTTGGGAGTTTTGATCTAATGGTGAGAACTACAAGATAAAGACCTAGTTAATCCAAAAGTATTGAAGGAGTGTATTTATTAAAAGTTTTTAGGAAGAAATGATATTATGAAAAAAAATTTAAGTATAATATTTTTTCAATGATTGTTGGAACTCAAATATTTGAATTTAATGAAGGAAAAACTAGTGCTGGGTTTTTGTGCCATAACATTCAATATATGTAGAATTTGACATTGTAGTAAAAATAAAAGTTTTAGAGGAATTCAAGGAACATATATAAATATTAATTTTAATGTATTAATATTTATACAATAAAATTTATTAAGATCCAAAGCTGACTATGTGTTCGTTCATGTGCTACAAGTAACCTAAAAAGGGTAATAAAGTTGTTCTTGATGGTATTTCGATGTTTCAAGATGAGATAACAATTGGAGAGTTTTTAATATTCAATGAGGACCATTTGTATGGATTATTAAGGTTTGATCAATTATATTTATTATGATTAAAGGAATATAAGGTGACTATGTGTTCATTCATGGTGGTTGTGTGCATAGAATATTGTTTGAGTGAATTGAGCTTTAGTAGAAAGGTGTTGTGATGGTTGTTATCACTTAAGTAATACCTATAGATTATGTGGCATGGGTACATGTATTTTAAAGTGTTCATGTGTTCTTAGTTATCTTAGATAAGTTTTAAAGAGGTGAATGGGTCTCCATAGGACCTAAAAGGACATGTAGACCTATTTGAAAGAGGGTACATCTTAAAGGTGACCCATGTTGATGCCTTAAAGAGTGAAGGCATATGTTATGGCTGATAAAGAAGGTTGTTAACATGATATTCATGAATACTCTATAAAATGTGAAAGAAAATATGATGGTTTTTAGATGAGTGAGACCTGAGAGAAGCAATGTGTGTGAGAGTTAAAGAGCAAAAGAAAGAAGAAAATGTGTATTCCCAATGATGGGTTGTAAATCATAACAAGTTGATGAATGTGTGTATAACTTATAGGTTATATTTTTGATGTCAAAGATAATGCTCTTATAGGTTTGAAAATTAAGGATGAGTGAAGGATAGATGATGTTTATGTGAGCTTGGTGGTTAATTTGAGAGGTAGATTAGAGTGTGGACTATGTTGTGTGTATATTTGAAGATGGCTGATATGCATTGTATCTCCATCATATTGGTAGGTAATCAATGATCAAGAAATGCTATTTTCATAGGTGTTGGGAGGGTGCTCAACATCTAGGTTATAAGGACTTGATTAATAGGTGGTCAAAAGGACATGATCATCTTAGGGGTAGGTGCTCCTTGTGAAATAGGTGTTTCACTAAAGCTAATTAGAAAGACTTGATCAATAGGTGGTCATAAGGACTTGATCATCCTAGGGGTAGATGTTCTTTGTGAAACATGTGTTTCAATAAATTTTGGTTAGAAGGATTTGACTAGTCTCAATATTGTGATCATCTTATAAGATACATAGTCCATGTGTTTATAGACATGAGAGGGGGTTTTATTCCCCAAGAGGGTTTCACACATAGATATTGTGTTTTGTGTGTGATCTTGTATTATCTTCATTGTTCATTTCTATAAACATCTTGTATGCTTCATGAATGGTTATATTGAATGCTTAAGTGTTTGAAGGATTTGGAAATTAAATTGGATTATTTGTCACCATTGATTCACCCCCCTCTTAGTGATTTTAACTATAAAAAAACCATCCCAGGTATTGATGGGTGTAAGTGTTAAACCCCTATACCAATGGAGTGCTTTAACTTTCAAGGAAGTGGTCATTCTCTTGGGTCACATTATGAAGTGAGCATAAATTGGATATGTCTACAATATGTTACATATGGGTGGCTAAGTTTTCTCCTATGAAATAAGTATGGATCTTGAGGGAAGCAATATGTATGACAACAAATTGATTTAGATTTAAGGGACTTCCACCATTGAAGGGCACAAAGGCTTAAAGTCTAGGACTAGACAATAGAGGTGTAGGGTTTGTAGTAGTGCTTGGTTGAGAATAATTAAGAGGATATGTCATTTAGGATTGGGATTAAAACTATGGTATCTATTTCTCCTAGAAAATTTCAATTACAACTCAACGAAATTAGTTTCCTTTCCTTTTGAGGAAGATGTTGTGATCACTTTTTGCATGAAACTTGACTATAAATCTACCACTAAAATGTTTGAAGTTATTTGATATCACCCAAGTATACAAGTTCATGATCTAACTCACTTGAATGTTGGTCCCACCAGGCATGCCAAAATTGTTAACCCTCCAAACTACACCCTTAGGAGAAGATGGTTAAGTTCTCTCCTAGCTTCTGTTAACATGGGATTGGTCTAAAGGATTTAAGTGAACTATAGGAGGATGAAACCAATAGTTTACAAAGATAGACCCCATTTTACATCAATTTAAGCTCACTTCATAAGAAATATTAATTATTAGGGTGAAAAAGGGATAGATAATTTCATAAAAGGTAACCTAATCTAAAAAGGTGATGCACCAATATTCATCCATCCACTCTTAACTGATATTCAATCTAATAATTTATGAATCAAGTAGAGATTAATGATTGAAACAAACTTCTTAATGAACTCCTAAACATAAGTGTTTCATGTGAATTATATGATGAATTTATAAAACTTCAAGGCAATTAAAAATAGGCCTACTTGAGGCATTATCAACTTACTCTTCAACATAGATACCACACTATAACACATTACATGACCTACATAGGATAAGATTATAACTAGGTAAAGGAAAGGACCAACAAAGGAGTATAAATATCAAACTTTATAAAAATCAAAAAACCATAACACACTAATTATAGTAAATAAACATATTAACAATCCTTCTTTCTTGATTCAAAGAGGTTCTCAAGATACAAATAGGTAGAATTTCCTTACACCAAGCTGAGGGATGCCTTACAATGTCCTTAAGACATAAATATATATAATAATGGATTAAAACTAGATATAATGTGTAATGGAGATAAAATTGATGGGTCATTAATGACCACCATACCTTTAATTGGTAGTTATGTCCTCTTAAATTTTAGACTATGCATCATTTAATTTTAAAACATTTTTGAAGACATACATGACCGTATGAAGATATAAAAAGTTTTGAAGACTTCCCTAAATTCATAGAGGTATTTATAGTTTAATTTTATTTTTTGATATGGTTGTTTTTGAAAAAATGATAGCTCAAACAGAGTTATGGATCAAAAGTTATGGCCTTTGGTAGTTTAAATTTTACATCATTTATTAACATAAATTTTCAAAGGTCATGCATGATATAATTTTTCAAAAATTTATGGAAACATCATTGAATAAATATATATTTTTATGACTGAATTTTAAATTTTGAGATAATAATTTTGGCATAAACAAGAGCTCAAATAGAGTTATGGATTGAAACTTATGACCTCCATAAGTTTGGACTCCACATTATTTATTTATAGAATATTTTAAAGGCCATATATGACCATTTAAGGGTCTTAAAAGTTATTAAAACATACCTAAATTGATATATATGTTTATGAATGAATTATACTTTCTGAGATAGTTGTTTTAGCACAAATGAGAGTTTAAATGGAATTACGAATCACAAGTTATGACTTCCAAAATTTTGGATTCTGCATCATTTATTTTTAGAACTTTTTAAAGGCCATATGTGACAATATTAGGGTTGGAAAATTTATGAAAACATGACCAAACGGATATAGTTATTTATTGTATAATTTTACCTTCTAAGATGATCATTCTGGCACAAACAAGAGCTCAATCAAAGTTACAAATCAAAGTTATGACCTCCTAAAGTTTGGTTTCTGCATCATTTATTTTTAGAATTTTTTGGAGGTCATACATGACCATAAGAGGGTCCTAAAATTTATGAAACCATACCCAAATGGATAGATATATTTATTATAGAATTTTAATTTTTTATATGGTCATTTTGGTAGAAATGAGAACTCAAATAGAGCTACAAATCAAAAGTTATGGCTTATATAAGTTTGGACTTCACATCATTTATTTATATAACTTTTTAAAAACCATACGTGATTATATAAGGGTTTAAAATGTTAGAGGGATGAGCACTATAACCCTACTTAGGCCTAGAAGGATCAAGAGGATCCTTTGTATCCATTTTAAATATTATAAAAATTGATATGAGAACAAGATAAGAAAGGTGTTGGGATATTTATGGTAGATGTGTTTTCATTGATGTCAAGTGGAATTAGTGATGAAAAAGTGGTCTAATAGGTCAGAGTGATGGAATATGGTGGTCTAATATACTTAGAGTAATGTGATACTTGCAAGGTGTGTATGGGTGTTCTAAGTGGATTTTATATGGTTTAATGGAGCTTGGTATGATTATTTTTGACTTGTTTCTAATGTTTTCTATGTCAATGGTTGACTTCATGTGGCCTTCATGAGGTATGCAAGTCAGTTTATGCCTTGTAAGCTTGATCATGCATGGTTGCCTATAGGTTTTTGAGTCCTATGGCTTATATGCCATGGTATGGAGCTCATTATTATTTTTTATATGCATGTTTTACATGTATAGGATTTTTATAGGTCATATATATGGTTTTCAAGAGGTAGTTAGTGGTCTGCAAGATAGTTTGGTCATTGGCCTAGTTGGCCTAGGTGGGCTTGTGAGGCTTTGTGAAGGGACAAAGGGTGTTTATAGGTTGGTGAAGCTTGTATTTTCATGGGATATGATCAAATAGTTGTTTTAAATTTTATGGACTATTTTAGAGGTTATCATATGAGAGATAATGTTAGAAATGACTTCATGTTCTTTAGAGGGTACTCAAATGGTGTATTTTGAGCTCGTGAGGAAATTTCTCATGTTCATTAGCTCATGTAGACTTTTCATGGAGAGATAATACTTTTGGATAAGTTGAGGAAGGTTCATAATAATTTTTTCCAAGAATTATTTCATGTATTAAGGTCTTATTATTTATTAATGATTACTAAGAAGGTAATCAGGTTTTTATGTGCTAAATTTAACCCTAGTCTTAGACCTGATTGGAAATATATTACTTGTAGGTGATAAAAAATATGTCAGATGGATATGATGATTATTGGAGGTTTTATAGGACTCCTCTAGGATTTTGATGATTTGATTATTTAATATTGAATATTTTTGGGTCACATAAAAAAGTGTTTTTTAACAATGTTTTTGATATTATGAGAGATTTCTGAAAGTAATCAGGTAAACACATAGGTGTGTGATGCATCTTATGACTTACATCAAACATTTATGAAATTTAATAGGAAGATTAATTTCTATGTGTCAAATTTCTAGGTCCTAAAAGTTCTCTAGTTGATATGAAGGAAAGGATGCCATGAGTGAAAAAGACCAATCAGAGTGAGAAATGAAAGTGGAATGCCTAATAAATAATTAGAGATGGATCTAAGATCTTGGTGGTGATTTAATGTATGTATTACCTCTATCCATGAGATTATTATTTTTCTTAGTCACTTAGAGATGATTGAATGGTTGACTCATAGTTGACCATGATGGTTTTGCTAGTTAAAAGGAACCTAGTTTGGATGATTGAGTTTGTTTATAAGGTGAATAGTTAGATCAAGTGTTTGTGATGGTTATATATTGTTGAGGAATTCATTAATATACTATTTAGTTATTTTTATGGTTTTACCAATCTCATATTGGTCAAACATAGTCTTACAAGTGGAGCTATGCTTCGTTTGTGAGATGTTTTTGGCATGAGCTCATTGTATGGTATAGAAATCTTATGTTGAGGATCATGGATGAACTTGGGAGACATAAATAATTATTCCTAAAATTTTATCAAGAGAGATGGTCAACCATAATAATGAATGGTATATATAAAATATTTTTTATGACCTTTGTGAGGGTGTGGACTAAGCTAAGATAAGCAAGTGTTGATTTTTTGAAGACCTTGTGTGAAGGTTTTTGGGGGTCTTGGTGACCAATGTTTTTATGAGATTGAGTAGAGAGAAAATATAATTAGACTCAGCATAATTTTGTGAGTCTATTTATTATTTTTACTAGATTTATGAGTGCATATTTGTATATGAATGACAGATTTTGTAAAGGGATTATTATTTGTGTTAAAGAGATAGCTTGGTGTTGGTGACTTATGTGTAATTACAGACTTAGAAAAGAGTGTTCTTGTAGGGTTTCTCCCTCAGATTGAGAAGCAATTTTTTTTTGAATTTTTCATTTGATAGGTGTTGTGTTGTTGCTCAACATCTTAGGCAAATTGGTGTTTGTCAGCTTTAGGGTTTGGTGCTTCTTGTGAAGTGGGTGCTTCACTAAAGCCTCATGTTTGTGATCATATTATAGTACTATAGTCCATTGATTTGCAAACTTGAGAGTGGGTTTTCTCCCCCATGAGGGTTTCCCATATAAATATTGTGTAATGGTTACATTCATGTTTATTCTATGATTCATCTATCTTGAATATTTATGTGATTGGTTAAGTAACTTGAAGAGTTGGGAATTGAATTTCATTATTGTTAACCACTGATTCACCCTCCTCTTAGTAGTGTGTACTTATATCAAAAGGCTTTAAATGCTAAGGAAAAATGAACCTTGATACGATAAGGATATATAGTTTTAAAAATATTGGATATTTTTTTTGAAAATATGAGAGGTATTTTTGAAAAACTAGAAAAAGTGATGAACCCAAAAAAATAGGGAAATAAAAGTACATGTACATCTAGGTTTAAATTTACTAATAAATTGCACTATTTGTAAAATCCATATAGTATTTTTGAAAACCAAAAGAGGTTTTGTCTATATTTACATAAGTATGAAAAAATTATAAGGAATTTAAAATTTTATCTATTATGAATCATAAATTTTCCAAACAATGATGATCACTTCATAGGTAAATACTATATATTTCAAATAAAAAATCAAAATTTTTTATAAATCAATAATCTATTGGAGAGATCTGAGAGATGTGTTAACACTCCAAATTGTAACCTTAGGAAAATATGGTTTAGTTATCTCCAAGATTGGGTTAACATGGGATTGGTCCAAAGAATGTGGCATATATAGGAGGACCAAACCTCTAGTTTATGGGGATATTCCCCCTAGTACATCAGCTTAAGCTCACTTCTTGAGACCTATTGATTATCAGAGTGAAAAGGGATAGATAAATGCATAAAAGGAAACCTAATCTAAAGTGGTGATGCACCAATATTCATCCATCCACTCTTAACTGATATTTAATCTAATACTTTATGAATCAATTAGAGATTAATGACTGAAACAGGATTCTTAATGAACTCATAAACATAAGTGTTTCATGTGAAGGCTATGGTGAATGTCTGTAACTTAAAGGAAATGGAAAATAGGCCTACTTGAGGCACTATTAACCATATTAATCTTCAACAAAAATACCACACTCTAACACATGACATGACCTTCATAAGATAACTTTCTAATAACTAGGTGAAGGAGAGGACCCATGAAAGAGGATAAATATCACACTTTATGCAAATCAACAAACCATAATGTTGACCAAATTTGACCCCAAGTCAAATTTAGGCCAACCCATACTATTCTTAAATTTTATATAAAGTTTCATATGTTGTATGGAGTCATATATTATCCTATATGTCTCACTTACCCTTTCCCTAGTACTTGCTAAAACCCATCCTCCTTATACTAGCTCAGTCAACTAAAGTCAACATTGGTCAAACCTAGTCAAAGTGCCAAATTGTGCTGAAAATGTCCTAAAATGGTCTTTGAATTATTTTAAGGTGTCTTCAAGTCACAAATTGGCCATTTTATAGGTTTCATATGGAAAAGGGGTCATTTGGCCACTTTTCTAGTTCATTAATTGACTTGTACAGATGGTGGAAGTTAAAAAATATGTCATAAAGGTGGATATAAACGTGGATAAGGTCAAATTAAGTCAAAATCAGTTAGGTAATAGTTATAAGTTTATTATGATCAATAAATGGTAGTTTTTCCTTTAAAATAGGAGCTTTTGGGCACTTGTACAGACTTCTCAAGTCCACCATCAGTTGAAAATGTGTTGGAGTGACTCTTCACCTCCCCACAAGTCATTTACACGTTTGGATTTCAAGGAGAAGGCAATAAAGTTCATCTACAACGTGTTTTCCTCCATTTTCACTTGGCAAGCAAAGAAAGGCTAGATTCAATCACTTGGCATGGGACATATAGGTGGAATTGGAAAGAGTAATTATAGGGGTGGATATAAATATGAGTGAAATTCACTTTTATATCAATAATTTTAAATTTGGTACCTCCTCCTTTATAAACAATCAATTTGACTCTAGGCAACTTTTTATGCTTGTGCATCTAAGAAGGGGTCATTATTTTCAATTATTTTAGAAGATTTTGATTTGATCTAATAGGGAAATTTTTTACATGTGTTTCTTAAGGATTATCCATTATTTTTCCACTGATATATTTATTTTTTAGGTCCAATAGTTAAAGAGGCTTCTTCCTAATCTTGTTTTGATCCAATTTCACTACCACTACTCTATACTCAGGAATGTGTACCTATAGTTGCCATTAAAGGTGTTTTGAAGATATTTCTAGGTGTCATAAATTAATGTTTTTAAATTTAGGGCTATGAAATGAATTATAGGTGCTTGGAGAGTCTCATCCTTGCATTTTCTTTCTCTTTCATGTTCTTACCTACATATCCCAGTCAAACCTTCATCTACAGGCCTTGCTAATGTCATGGTGGCACATATGGAGGTGTGATGAAACCCTATTTTTAACCCTTTCCTATTAATGATAATCATGTTAGGATTGTTTAAAATGGATAAGTGTTAAGAGGATATGAAAACCACTTCCAAAAACCTATTGACTATATTGGCCTTGCAGTCCCAAAAGGACCAAAACATGGATCCTTGAGCCTTTTTGGGATAAGATATGGCATAATAAAATGGATTTAAAATTTTATTTATTATTTGACCTAGTATCTATATATATATACAAGGACTATGCCAATTTTTAGGTTAAAAGGGTAAGTGAAAGATGGAGTTTGAATACCTTGAAAGTACTTGCAAACACACTGAAAAAGGGTAGTGATGTCTACAGGAGGTTGATGGAAAAGTTTATTTTGTACTTTAATTTGATGATACTAAGCTATTCCATCAAGGGAGATAAATTCTAAATGATTAAAAATGCAATATTGAGCTAAAATTATAGATAAAATATGAAGTTTGGAGTTTTGACCATTAATGCATTCTCCCCTATCCGTACACAGGTCTGAGAACAAACATAGTCAGGCAAGATTGTGAACAATGAGTTGGAAGTGAGAGTTTAGACTTCATGTTGATATTTAAAGGAGATATATCTAGTTTTTGATTTAATGACCCTCATGGGAAGATATAAAACCTACTAGCAAGCCCTAAACATCATCATAAGTACCTACAGTAGGGGTAGAACATGACTGTCACAATGAGTAGGGTTATCCTTGTTGAGGGTCTAAAACATGGATTTAATGCTATCCTAAGGATTACCATGAGAAAAAAATAATATAAAATGTTACATGACCCAATATCATGAATTTTATTTCCAAATTAATAAGTCAAGGCTCAGTGATTACCTACAGGTAGGGATTTTAGTGTCTCAGTCCTCATCAAATAGTGAGCCTAGTCTTGGGAATGAAAGATAGAATGATGCAAAGGAGTGAAGATTGAACTTGGTAAGATTATATATATTCATTAAAATAATATTTTGAACATAAAATATGTTTTATTTTGTCCTTAAATCCCTAAACACCATAATAATCACCTATATTCAACACCCTAAATAGTGATTCCTTAATAAGTAGTTCATGGCCTAGTTGATGGTTCCAAAAGGTAAGGAAGTTTTTTAGGAGAAAATGAAATATAATATGGTATAAATATGTTTTATAAGGAATTAATTATCCATAAATTTCCTAATAAATCTCAAACCAATCTCTAAATCCCCTAGTATAACCTATACCCTGCCCACCTTCATCAGGTTACCTTGTCAAAGTCTACCTTGTAAATCATGTTGGATGTAAGTATAAATGGAGGATTTATGTGCACAAATTTGGTAAAAATTACCATCGAGACCTAATTAATATGATATAATCATTAATTTTCTAATTAAAATAGTTAAAACACTTCTCTTTTCTATCTCAGAGTAGGGGTAATTTTCCATACATAAAGAAGATAGTTTTGGGGAAAATAGTGAAATTGGCAACCAATATGAAATTAAACATTATATTATGGTTGTATAATATTTAAAAACCCCATATATATCCAAAAACACTTTTCTATAAGGTCTGAGGACAAACAAGATTCCGTACACAATGAGGTTTGTAGTCACCATGGTAAAAAATGATAAGCAAAGGGCTTGGTAAGGATGGTCATTTTCATTTTTGACCTTATTTGTGATTCTTAAGTGATTTTATCATGACTAGGGTATGAATTTAGAATTTTTTTAATCCATAATAAGTCAAAATAAACCATTGGAGAGTCATTTTGAGTCCAAAGTGTAGGCAAGCTCATTGGTAAGACATAAGCCTAATGCCAAACAGGGGTCAAGTTTCATCCTTAGCTCTTGAAGAGATATTAAAATTATGGAAAAATATTCATGGTACATATTTAGAGATTTATAAACCATTTTTTTTTCAAGGAAATCCATCAAGAAGCCAATTCTTAGCTTAAAAGATCTCAAACCCTCATAGAATGCACCAAGTGGCTTGAATGGCCAACTTCAAATGCTTAAAACATTCATGAG
This sequence comes from Torreya grandis, assembly GCA_037957365.1. NCBI lineage: Eukaryota > Viridiplantae > Streptophyta > Pinopsida > Cupressales > Taxaceae > Torreya > Torreya grandis. The sequence continues at coordinate 1,978,554 of JARHVA010000264.1, read as the reverse complement.
ATTATGAATGGGACTTGGAGATTATTTGAGGTGTTATATAAGGTCATTAAGGATCCACTAGTTTAATTTTTAAGAATCTCCAATGTGTATTCTTTATGAATAATCCCTTAAGGGCTAATGCACTTCAAACCCTCTAAGAAGCCTGATTTGAACCTGATAAGAGAGAAAGGACAAAAAAATAAATAAACTGGATGTTTCAAGAATAAAAATAATAAATATGACCTTGATAACACTCTTAATATCCACTTCATGCCACTGATCTACACCTATAAGTATATGGTTATACAAAATAGGCCAAGAAAGAGCATTTAATGCTAGAATAGGGATCCATACAAGTGATCAAGAATTAAAATTAAAAATGAGGGATGATAAGGAGGTAAAAAAAGTGAATAAAATGACATTTTTATATTTTACACTTGTGGGAGCACAAAATAGACATTTTTAGTCTTCTAGGCTAAAGAGGCCTAATTAGGCCTAATTGGGATGACTAATGGATGAACAAACACACTTCCCTTGGGTGGTAAACCATGAAACATGGAATATATAATAATGGATAAAAATTGTACTAAAATTGTATCTCACTTAGTATTGGAGGTATGTAAATTCTCCTACACAAGGAGACCTGTGTAAAAAATAGAATTGTAAGAAGACAAGACTTAGTGAAGGCTCTATAGGAAAAATGGGGTCTTGGTGAGAGATTGATGATTAAAAATGGATTGTTTTGAGTCATATATGACTATAATAGTAATTTAATGAATAAAAATTTCACCAATTGAGATAAATCCAAATTTTAGCTATTTTGGCCAAATTAGGCCTAATGAGACAAGGAGGCCTTATGACACCTAAGAGGGGAAATGATGATTGTAGGTAATGTAACTATTTTATATGATTTTATTTTGTTTATAAGTATCATTTGGATGAAAATTTAACTATATAAGAGATCCCATGATCAAACTCTTGCCTTTTGCCACTTGTCAAGAAGGAGTTTCAAGATTTAAAGATGCTTGTGAAGAGTTTCAAGGACACATGTGACAAAGTTGCTTATTTTGGGATGGAAACATGTAAAAATAAGTTAAATAATATATCTTCCATATAATTTACATGCAAAATTTTTCCCTAACCTTCTTTGAAGTGCTCTTGAAAGCCCATCATAAAGGCGGTTTCACAAAAGAGAATGATTGAGAAGATTGCTATGCCACACTTGGAGAAGAGCCTAATTTGGGATATAATGATGTTAAAATAAGTTTAATTAATATTAATACACCTAATTCACATGAATTTTAACTAATTTCCACCTTTGTACATTTATCCTTGTGCTTTTTCAACTTCTCTTCTCTCTCTCTTCTTCCAAATTCTATAAATATGAACCATCTTGGCTATTATAAGGGAGACCATAACTAGTATGGAAAGGCCCTAATGGTATGAAATTTCATTTTTTATTTAAAAATTGAATAAAATTCTAATTATAAATTAATAACATATTTTCAAAGTGTGTTAGTTATTTATAGTTGAGTTAAGTGATGGTGTCATCCTTACTCCTTTTTATCCTTCATGTTTAAGCAAGAGTTGTGATTTTAATAGATCATGTGAAGTGTATGAATGTACTAGGCTCCTATTAAAGTATGAAATTGTCTCTATGGTATTAAATATTCCCATATATTTTTTATCTTTTTTATTATCTTATGTATTCCTACCTTTATATTGAAACACTATTGGTCTTAGAAAGCTTTGTTACTTAGTAGGAGTGTGATAGACTATGGGAAATGTCTTGGTGTATCAAATCTTTAGTTTAGTTTCCTTTTCATGAAAAATCCTAACCTTTTTCCCATAAAAAATCATTATATTAGGTGATAAACACTTAAAGATGAATCTAGGGAGCTAGCCCTCATAATCTAGAGATTCATCTCTCCTACAAGTTCACCCACAACTTGAGATATTATTCCATGTTGCATCAAATTTTAGGAGACTCACAGAATATCATAGGGTACACAATTTGAAGACAATACATAACACACTAATGGTATTAAATAAACCTATGAATAATCCTTCTTTATTGATTCAAAGAGGTTCTCAAGATACAATTTGGTAAAATTTCATTACACCTAATTGAGGGATGCCTTACAATGGACTTAAGGAATAAATATATAAGAGAATGGATTTAAATCAAAGATAATGCAGTGTGGGAAGAACATGAATGGGTCATAAATGACCATTATCCCTTTAATTAGTAGTTATAAGCAGCCTTCACACTCCATGCATAGTGTAGGTTGATTAGTGTCTTCACTGAGAATTTTTGAAGCATTGAAGTCTATTCATAGCCAAGTTTGACCCATAAGGAGCCTATTCACTCAATTATTGGTCAATTCCTCTCCCTCTGATAGTTACAAGCATTGTAATGACTCAATTAGGCCCTCTCCATGAATCATTTAGTGACCAACTCTTTCTTACATGTTATTATGCTTTGGAAAACTATTAAATCCTTCATTATGGGTAGAAAATGGTTGTATTCACATTATTTTACTATTATAGGAGTTACATGATCATGAATTAACTCTATACTAGCCTTTTTATGCCCATAAATATCCCCTTTTGTTGATTAAGTAGGTTTACTAGCCAAGTAGCCTAGTCACTGACTTGTTTGCTACTTGGATAGCTATGAAGACTGAATGAGACCTTAAGGATGACTGATTGAGTCTTATTCAAGCCTAAAACATCATACCATTCCATGATATATAATTCCAAAATATCTCATACCTACAATTCTTCTTTACTTAGATGACTAGGTCACCTCTCTTTAGCACAACTAGACTACTTATTTGGCATAGACATGTATGGACACTTTTAGGTATAATTTAAAGTGTTTCATTATTTTAGAAGGTGAAATAAGTCTCATATTTCCCCTTCTAATGATATTAAACCCTTGAGCAAATCCTTCACCTTGGATTCTAATTAAATATTTGCAGAACTATTATTTCTGAGAGATCTATACAATAGTCCATATAAACTAATACTATGAATGGGATCCCTTGAGAGTGTACTATAAGATACAAGTGTATATTAGTATATAATAATGAATTTATATGAATTATATCAAATTTATTATCAATTAGGTTTTTATTAGGGGTTTAGAGAGGTTTAAGAGGGTTTTGGACTCTTAGTAATGGTTGATAAAGGTTAAGACTTTAACCTCTAAACCAATGCCATTGATCTCTTGTATATAAGGCCCCTCAACACTCAGATTTTTTATCTATACTGTAGACACCGTAATTGTGTCTAACCCTTGTCGTCTTCCCCTTAACCCCCATTTTAGTTTTCCATGCCTACTTAACCCCTGTTGACCATTTTCCCACAAGCCTTGACCCTGGCAGCATGTAAAAATGAGCAGAGAGCTAAAGTTAGCCTTTGTCCCGATTTTGCATCTGCCGATGATGGTCATAACCCAGCCGACGTCACCGATGTCGGTCACTTATCAGCCAACGTTAGCAGTCCTACTGACGTCGATTATCTTTAACACTGCATTCTCGACCTGAACATAAGAACCGTTATCTGTTATCCGTTATCCATTCGGTTGCCAATCCGTTTCTTGATCGATTATCAAACCTTCCTTCGTATCAATCAACAAACCTCTTCATTCAAATGATCAACCAATTCTCGCATCCAACCAATCTGCAATCAATCTCTCACATTCTCTCTCTGGTATAGGTATTCTACTTTAGTCATCTTGCTGGAGGTCTACTACATCAAACTTCTACAACACAACGACAACATCAATCATGTCTCTGACTTTTATCTTCAGCGTGTAACAGGTAAGCATTTGTTCTGTGTTTTTATTCTAATCTTTGGTTATTGTTTTTAATTGCTATCATTACCCAAATTTAGATTTAGACTATAGCCCTGACCTTACTTCCACCCATATCACCTCTATCCATCCTTTGCAGAATATACAGTCTGTAACTCTGCCCATACCCCTTGCACATAAACCCCCAAACAATCCCTCTGACTCCTAAACTGGCTTCCCGAACCCTCAGACAAAAACATCTGACCTTTTTGCAAATCTTAAGAACCTGTCCAGACCTGACCAGACCCTGTCCAAAACTATTTCCCTGACCGACGCTAGTCATTACCCCTACTGATGCTGACACTTTAACCGACATCGGCTTCCTTCCCTGATCGACATCGACACAGAGACTGACACCGACGACTGTGCAGAGTAGTTTGCTGCATATCAAGTACACATTCTGCTTTTTGTCTTTTATTTGCTTTCATTTTGTCTTTCATTATTTCTACTTCAGTCAAATATTTTGATTTTTATTAGTGGGTTGATATCCCTTAAGGAAGTCTTCATACTTCAGGGATCAAGCGTTTGCTTGACAGCCCACTGTCTCTGCATCTAACATTTTTTTGTGTTTAGTCTCTTTTTTTTCACAGGTGTCATTCCTCCATAGCCAAAGAGGAGTACCTTCCAACGTCTGATTTTGATGTGCATGACTATATCCGGGTATCTTCTAACCCTAGACCATCTCTTAGTTTCTCATTTCTATCTTTTGAATGTGAAAGTGATATTAGCGTAGAAACATTCTGGCATGCCCGGTGGGACCCTAGGGCCTTCCTTGGGTTCTTTCTTTCTTTCATTCATATAGGTGCATTAGGTTCCTTCCTTTTCGCATCTTTCATCTCTTCTAAATGACATCATAAGTAGGAATAAAAAGAACTTTTCTTTTCTTTCTTGCACTTCTAGACTAGTCAAAACTCATATTCTTCGACTCTTTCTCCATTCGTCTTCATATGAACAAAATTTTTGACTTGGGCTTAAAACACGTTGCACTTTCATTTCTATTTTGCTTGCATTTCTTAGACCACACTTAGTAATTAATAAACGCATATTGAATTAATCTAGTCCACTTGATGTTACACGACCAAACCACTTACACAAAACAAACATCTTAACTTACCTGAAACAAGGCCCAACTGGGATTTCATCCCCCAGCGGATACCTTACCCATCCTGGTGATCCTACTTGGACTTCATCACTAAGGGGAAAGCCCACTCTGTTCTCTGGCAGAGTCTAATCTCTAGGGGAAGTATATTTTGGCTAAGCAGGCCCAGCTTATCACTGGACTTGTGAAGTGAGGGGAGCTTGCTCCTTAGCACCAGGCCTTGTACAAAACGTAACACAGACTTCTTGAGCACCATAACTAACCCAAAACCATCCATAGACTACTTATTCTAGGACCTGACTCAAAAGCCAATCTTCCTCTACACACATTCTAAGGCATAAGCCACTATAATCCTAATAATTTACTCTTAGGGTTTTAGGATCTGCTTGTGTTCTTCATCTTTTCTATTCTTATTTGCTTGTTTGAGCTTGTGAGGACGTTCTTTCTTGCCTTGAATGGTTCTAACTCGTAGTCAAGCCAAGCCTCTAGTCAATCACGCGAGTCATCACCCGCTTCCGTCTACCCCGTCCATAACTAGTCCTATAATGGAGTTCCACTCAGAGACTGAAAGAACTCCTACTAGACCATCCCCGACCCAGATGCCTATTGTCCCAGAAGGGGACCAAGATTTTGGATGATTCTTAGAACTCAACGTCAAAGCCTTGCAGCACTATCTCATGAATAGCCAAATGCGAGACTCCTTGGGCAATCCAATCTATGGAATGCTGACCTCTCTTCTCAAAACTGTGGCCGTATCAACAACGTCTGTAGTTCAACCTTTTGACACCTAGGCTATTACCTCGATCAATGACCAGCCTTTGACCAACCATCCAAGTGTGGCCTCTCCCTCCGTCTTTGGGCCCACTTCCACTGGGGTTTTGGCCCCTATCAACCTTAGCCCACTCAACCACTTTCTACCCCCTTTCAGAATTTGGTCGTCTCTATTCTACCTACCTTGGCCCCTATCAACACCAAGGTGGCTACCTATCCATTGGCCCATGTTACCACTAACCAACCCCCCGTGGCAACATCGAGCCTAGCCATGCCTTCTACCCAACCATCCTTAGTCTTCTCTTCTATCCCTACGACTAGTCATCCATATGTTACACCCTTACTAGTACAACCGACTATGTCGTATGCCTCTTCTAGCCTCTTTCAAGTGCCTTACAATCTAGGGGGCACTCCACATGCCAATCCATCAGTAGATATCATCAAAATGCTGATGGACAAGATGTCCAGCCTAGAGACCTCCATTTTTGGCTCACGTAATACTCTCTCATATGAACAAATTTGCAACGAGCCCATCCATCCTTCCATCCCGATCCGACCATATCCCAGCCAATGGGAACTTCCTAAGTTTTCTCATTTTCAAATCAAGGAAGACCCACAACAACACTTATGGGCATTCAGACATGCCTATCACCTTATCACCCACAATGATGCGTTGCTTTTATGCACGTTTCCTATGTCTCTCTCAGGTGTTGCACTTGACTGGTACAACTCCCTTACCAGCCATTCCCTCTTCACATTCACTTAGCTAGCCCAGCTCTTCCTCGATCATTTCTCTATCAATATCACCAAGAAGGTCTCAATCACAGACCTCTATTCTATCTGCCAATTTGAGGATGAATCCATTGATGATTTCATTACTCGATGGAGGGGCCTTATCAATTAACTCTCCTTTTCTTTACCCCAACCTGAGCTTATTGAACTTTTCTCCCAAGCCTGCGCTAGACATATTTCTTCCACCTTGAGGGTTCAGACCTTCTGCACTTTTGATGAAGCCTTCACGATGGCTCATAAACTTGAGTTACGTGTCATCGAGGAGAATAAAGTCAAGTTGTGGATCAAGAATCCCAATTCCAAGACCAATGACTCCTCTTTTAAGCCTTCCTCGTCCAATCCTAAATCCAAAGCTTCAGCAAACGCTGTGGTCATTAGATCTTCCTCCTCTTTGCCTTCAACTAATCATCCTGAGCCATCCACATCTTAGAGTGCCACCCACCAATTTCAATAGAGATACATACAGTGATAGTATACTCCACTCAGAGAATCATATATGTCTGTGCTGGAAAAACTCATCAAACAAGGGGTCCTCAATCTCCCCCAAATCCGACCACCTCCATAATTTGATCCCTCACGTGCCATCCCTGCGTGGTATAGGGAAAATGACTTTTGTAACTACCACCATGTTAAAGGACATGACACAGGCAACTGTAAAACCCTTAAAAACATCATCCAAGACATGTTGGAAAAGGGTGACCTCATCCTCGACAATCCCAATACACCACCTAATCAGGGCATCGACATCTTCAAGCAACCATTCCCCAATCATCCACCAACTCAGAACAATATCCAGACCTTGACTGACAACATTCACGAACACAATTTATGAACAGTCAATACGGTCTCGCCCTTCATTTCCAACCAACCTCAAGAGGTGAGTCCATCCATCAGTCCATCACATTTGGACGAACCTCTTTCTCTAGTTAGTTCTCCATCAACCTCTCTCATCTTGGAGGATGCCTCGACCTTACCAGCACCGCTAGTTTCACCATCCTCCTTCCTGATACCCATGGAGGACCTAACCCTTCCTACTCCTTGACCACAAGTGGAGGGCACAATCATCCCTACTCTTTACCCGCTTGAGGAGCCTCATTCTCTGGTTTCTTCTCCACCTAGGGAAGAACCTACCTCTCCTTCGTCTCCAACCACAGATGAACCTGCCACGACTCCATCATGCCTTGGGTCTGAGACCGCTACACCAGTCTATCTTCAACCCCACAACCATCCACATCTTCTCAAGAACCCAAACCTCATCCCACATCTTCTCAGCCATTTTCCCGACTAGTGGAGAAACTCAAACTTCTCCCTTCTAGGAAAGTGGAGCATCAGGGATTGTGGGAGCATCTCACAACTCTTCAACATGCCCGTGCCCTCTCATCACATGCAACTAATCCTTCCATGGTGAAATCTCCCAAGACCTTTAACAAAAACTAGACTCCCATTTCTAACCCTCAACTGACCCCATCAAAACCAAAACCCGCATCTACCCCATCTAAACCTATCAAGTCACTTGGCATTCACCCTGTCTCCAACCTCACTCATCCGCAAGTGAAGGTGGACCTAGACTAGACCTCAACCAATAGTAGTCTTCAACCCAAGTCATAGAAGACTGCTAAACCATAGAGGTGAATGCCTCCTCCTCCATCATCATTGCCCTCCATTTTGGGCCCCCATCCTTCGACCCTGACCAGAGTCCTTCCCACTCTGACTTTTAATCAAAACCATTTGCCTCCTTTGCTTCCTTTGCCTACCGCTAGCCTACCCTCTCCCAAAAGGGTGGTACCTCTCACAAAGAAAGTACTATCTCCACCTATCGCCACACCGTCAATCCAAAAGGTGGTACGAAAGCCTCCTCCGACTCTGCCCAAGCAAAAGTCACTAGTATCGCACACATCGACGAGCACGAACCCTTTAGTGGGCTCATACTCTTTGATCTTGCATCAACTTTTGTAGACTTCTAGCATAACCCTTCTGCCCATCAGGACTTTCCAACCTCTCGAGTCTAAGCCCTCCTGGTTTGACGACACGAAGATTTGCTTATATCATCATATGCCAGGACACGATACCAAGACTTGCTGTGCCCTCAAGACCGTCATTCACCGCTATCTAGAGAAAAACACTCTTCTATTTGAGGACACTCTCGACCGACCCCTGACTCCTTCTCATAACCCTCTGACCTCTTCAGACCCATCAACAGCTCATCAGCATACCACGACCCCTTCATCTCCTTCACCCCTATCTTCAAAATCAATGCCATTCACATAACCACCAGGTCACAAAAGGACAAGGTGAAGGAAAAACCTACCATTCCTTTGACCTACCCTTTCATCCAGCCACCTCAATCACCCAAGCCTAAGATTTCTATCCTTGGCACGCCTCAACCCTCTTCTTCTTCCTCTTTAGGGGCAATTCATGACTCTATGTTGAAATAGCTTCACCAAATGCCTGTGAAGATGTCCCTTTATGACTTCATCCAAACCTCACCCTAGCATCATCAAACCCTCATCAGAGCCCTGCAGGTAGTAGAGATTCAACTCGAGGACCCCCAGCCACTTGCTGCCATTGTCCACTCTTTAGCCCCTGTTGCCTCCATCACATTCAATGACTCTGAGATTCCCACATCCAACATAGAAGATCAGGTTGCCACCCTCTTCATCACTACCTATGTTGATCAGACATGCATTAAACACATTATGGAGGTGCCAACATCAACATTATCTCCACCCATGCCTTTGAACAGTTGGCTCTTCCCAAGAATTGTGTCTCTAAAACTGACGCAATCTTGCGTTCCTTTAATGACATCACTACCACGACCATTGGCACAGTCATCCTTCACATTCATGTTGGTCCATGCACAGTCCTAGAGCTCTTTTATATCATTGAAGGAGAGTTTCAATACAACATCTTGCTAGGCCGACCCTAGATCTGTGCCATGGCCTGTGTCCCCTCCACCTTGCACCGTTGTGTGAAATTTGAGCACGATGGGCAAGTCAATACCATTCTCGCTGACCCTTCACCCTTCAAAACTTATAACACCACCTACCATCCAAATGATGTTCTCATTCCTATCAAGCCATTAACCCTGGCACCACCTCCATCCGCGAAAGCTTCAACCAGTTCATAATCAGTGGTCGCCCTCACACCTCCCCTTCAAGCGATGACCACAGATCCCATGGAAGACATCTTCCAAAGACTTTCATTGGGGGAATATCACTTGCTAGCCTTAGACATGTTCCAAACTCCACAAGAGTATGGATGCCTTCATCACAGCCCTAATTACGACCATCAGATCGAGATGCCTTATGGTCCTCCTCACCTCCGAACCAACCTTGTCTATGGGGGGCTTGATCAAGCTCCTACTGATTACAATCCTTTTTCTTCACCTCAACCTTTCACATCAGACTTCTCATTTCTTGGCAACCCCACCTTTGCACACATTTACATTTACAGGTGTGCATGGAAGGGTTTTGGCTTCGAACGCTATGAGCAGGGCTCCAATCAGCCCATCAAACTGCTCAACGATGATGATGCCAAGAAACGGTATGGCCTAGGATATCATGACCCCACTCAGACCCCTACAAACCTTTGTCCCAAACCAACCATTGACCAATCTCCTCCAGGCTCACCCATTCCTCCTCCTTCACCTACGGAGTTGGTGGTTTCCATCCCTCCTAGTTTTTTTTTTCCATAAATACCATCCGCCTGGAACCCTTGACTTATCAGCTCAATGGGGTGTCCAAGTCTCTCCCTCTCATTTTTCCTAGCATGGTAGAAGATGAGTCAGCAACCATTCACACTATCCACTGCATTGATGATGATGCCATTCTTTCCTACATGGGCACCGATGACTCTTTCATCTAGCACTCTCTCCCTTCTAAGACCTAGGTTATGTTAAATGAATCAACCATTGACATCAACCTCCCTTCTTTTGATGTTCCTCATGTCTTAAAGATTGGACAATCTTTAGATGCTCAGGAGCAGCTTGACTATACCCAGTTCCTCTCAGACCATAGCAAGGCCTTTGCCTAGACCTACCGTGACATGCCTGGCATCGACCCCACCATCACTACCCATAACATTGTCACCAAACCAGAGGCTAAGCCTATTAGGCAAAATCTTTGAAAGATACATCTTCGTGTTGACCTCTTTGTCAAAGAGGAGCTTTAACACCTCCTTTCTATCTCCTTCATCTAGCCCATCGATTATCCGTAGTGGGTCTCTAACATCATCCCAGTCACCAAGGTGACTGGGGGGATATGGATCTGCACAAACTATTGCGACCTTCACCTAGCCTATCCCAAACATGACTTTCCTCTTCCTAACATTGACCAGCTTGTTGATCTCACAGCCGCCCATGAGATGCTATCTCTCATGGACAGGTTTTCAGGATACAATCAAATCTTGATTGCTCTAGAAGATCAGCACAAGACCACTTTCATTACCCCATGGGGGACTTTTTGCTATCGAGTCATGCCTTTCGGCTTGAAGAACGCAGGTGCCACATATCAGCATGCCATGACCTACATTTTCCATGATCTCCTCCATAAAATCATGGAGGACTATGTGGACGACCTTCTCAGCAAGTCCAAGCTTCACCGTGACCATTTAACCATTCTCAAAATCATATTCTCTCACCTTCTTCAATATAATGTCTACCTTAACCCCAAGAAATGTGTCTTTGGTGTCCTCTCCGGCAAACTTCTTAGCTTTATCATTTCTTTTCATGGCATCGAGATAGATCCCACCAAGATCTACGCTATCCTCGAGATGTCGCCCCCGACCAATCTCAAGCAGCTTTGCAGTCTATAAGGGAAGCTCCAGTCCATTCGCCATTTCATCTCATAGCTTTCTGACCACTACCAACCTTTTCATCATCTCCTTAAGAAGGACGTCTCTTTTACATGGGATAAGGACTATCAAGAGGCTTTTGAAGCCCTTAAATGCTAGCTGGTCTCTCCACCACTCCTCATTCCACCTAAAGATGATCAACCCTTCTACCTTTATATCTCTGTCACCAACCATTCGTTAGGTGCCATGATCGCGCATCGAGATGAGCATCACCGTGAGCAAGCGATCTATTATATCAGTTGAACACTGGTCGACTATGAAACTTGGTATACTCATACCGAGAAACTCTATTTGGCATTAGTCTTTGCCGCTACCAAGCTCTGCCACTATCTTCTTAACCACAAAACCTTTGTCATCACTCACACTGACCCTCTTAAGTTTATGCACTCCAAGCCATATCAACATAAATGTATGGCTCGGTGGCTCATGCTGCTTGCTGAGTTTGACCTCGAATTCATCCAGCATAAATCTATCAAGGGGCATACCATCACTGATCAACTGGCAGATGCCCCTCTTCCCAACAATCAACCTTCATAGTGCGAGTTTCCTGACAAGTCTATCACTACGCTTTCCACCGATGACATTGTCTACCAAATGACCATGTTCTTCGATGACTCCAAATGTCAACTTGGTGGGGGTGTGGGAGTCATTCTCATCCCACTCAATGGTGAGCCCATGCCTTTGTCTTTCAAGCTCAACTTTAATTGTACCAATAATATGGCTGAATATGAGGCCTTAATTTTGGGACTTCAGACTGCCCTCTCTCTTAGCATCAAGTCCATCAACATCTTCGATGACTCACAGCTTGTCGTCAATCAGGTCAACGGTTCATACCTCTATAAAAATGAAATTTTGCAAAGGTACAAAAACTGTGCTAACATTCTCCTTGCATCTTTCAACCATTACCTCTTGCAGACTGTTCCTCGATCCACAAATAAGTTTGCTGACACCATGGCTTCTCTCACTTCGCATATCCCATCTTCCTCATCTGCATCCAGACTTTTTGTCACGGTGCATCATGTGCCATTGCCTTCCTATATCTCTCCTAACATTAATCATGTCAACACCATAGACTGTAACCCATGAGATGTTTGGTATAAGCAACTTGTGGACTTCTTATCTTTGTCTGTCATTCCTCCTAACCTCTCTAACAATGCATGATGAACTTTTATTAAGCGTACTACTTGCTATACCATGCTAGGGGGTCTTCTCTATAAGCGAGGCTTCGACGGCCTCCTTCTTCACTGTCTCACCTCACTAAAGCATCTCAAGCCATTAAGCAAGTCCATGATGGGATTTGTGGCAGACATTTCAGTGGGAATTCGGTTGCCAAGTGCATCCTTCATCTGGGCTATTATTGGCCCACCCTTCATCAAGACTGTAGCGACTATGTTCGGCATTGCATCAAGTGTCAGCAGCACTCTAACTTGTTTCATCTTCCTAGTCACGCCTTACAAGTCACTCAGGATTTTTGGCCTTTTTCTTAGTGGGGCATAGATCTCATCAGTGAGATTAACCCTCATTCATCTCTTTGTCATCAATCCATCATCACTGCCACCGAGTATTTCACCAAGTGGGTGGAAGCCATTCCTCTCATCTCCATAAAAGCCAACAAGATTGTCGACTTCATCAATAGCCACATCATCTGCCGCTTCGGTGTCCCTCATAAAATCATCACCGACAATGGCAAGTCCTTCAAAAACAAGACTGTCCAAAAACTCTATGACTCATTTGGCATCAAGCTCAGTTTCTCTTCGCCTTACTACCCACAAGAAAATGGGCAAGCTGAGGCTTCCAACAAAATCTTGACTAAAATTCTCATGAAGGTGGTCAACGACACTGGAAGGGATTAGCATATTCACATTCCCTTCACTTTGTGGACCTACCGCACTAGCATTCGAACCTCCATGGGTGCTACCCCTTTCTCTCTTGTGTACAGAACAGAGGTTGTCCTACCTCTCAAAGTACAGATCCTGTCTCTCTGCATCTCTCTGCATGACATTCTTTCTAATGATGAATTTCATCAAGATCACTTAGCTCAACTTGAGTTACTTGATGAGCGTCGTCTTGCTACCCTCAACCATCTCCATGTCTATCAACATCGCATCAAGTGAGCCTATGACAAAAATCTGTGAGAATGAGATTTCAATATCAGAGACCTCATCCTCAAAGAGAATCAACACGTGACCAATATAGAGCAAAGTAAATGAGGCAAGTTTGCCCCTAATTGGCTCAGACCTTTCATTATCATGCACAAGTATGGATTAGGGACGTATCATTTGTCTTCTCTTGATGGACGACCAGAACCTGAGCCTCTTAATGCGTTGCATCTATGACCATTCTACTATTAGTCGAGTACTCATCCACTTGACATTTATCTTGAGCTCATCCCTTGAGCAATCTCCATCCTCTTAGTCCTCATTCCTTTCAACCCTACTCCCCTTAACAAATCCTATATACCCCTTTTATACAGTATGGATGCTTTGTCCTAATAAAAGGGAACCCTTGACCTTCTATAGTCTGGTCCATGACTCACATTTTTTTCAAAACAAATCAAGATGTCAAAAATATCCAAGGTCACCAAATTGCATCAAAAGGAAGACTACTCCCTCAAAGGACAACTGTACTATCATTGTTGTAGCTAATAGACTACTCCCTCGAAGGACAGCTATTCAAAGCCCTTATATATAAAGCAAAATATAGACCACTCCCTCGAAGGATGGCTATGATTAACTCTTGCTACCAACAACAATCTTTCTTAGCAGCTTCCCGCATTGATCAGCTTCGTAAATGACCACCAAGAAAATGACATCTCTATATAGACTTCCCGCATTGATCAGTCTGGGCCAAAAAAAAAATAATAAAAAAATAAAAAAATCATGGACTTGGCTTGTAGTTGTCTCAGGGTCTCCTATAAAAGGGGCAAAGTTATCTCTACTCTAAAACGGGTTACCCTATCCTCCTCCTATCACCTGCTCAAGGGACTTCAAGCTCACTTTAATGTCAAAGTGATTCGATTACCAATCTAACACAACATATGGTCAACGACGTCATGCATGAATGGGGCTCTTGGTTCTAATAACCCCTATCTATGCTATCATTTCTGGTCCTTGTCAATGAAAGAGCAATATGCCTTTCACTTTTTCTACACTTTGGTCACATTCAATTTCATCACTTGTCAAACCCAACCAAGCCAACCCAACATTTTCAGACCTGTCACATCATCATAACCTATTCACACTAGTTTCTATGGACACCAATACACATGGAAACTATCGACCAGACACAATTTATGTTAAGCATAAACCAATACTTGCTGAAGCATAAATAGACCTCAATTCATTTTTAGCATACATCCATCACGACTATGGAAAATTTCTAGGGATGAAAGGCCACATCACCAATGTTACAGAATACACCATTTGGAAAAGGTTCTAACATCTTTTTTCTCCTCATCATTTCGACCTTGACCAAGACTAGTCTATCGACCACTTTCACCACCTGTCTACCACTCGGACTCCTAGTTTCGAACTACATTGGTCTGAGGCCCTTCACACAAGGGCTATGTAGGTAGCAATTAGATCATACGATATCTTCTGGGGTTAGCTCGACCACCTTCATTCATTCATCTCTCTGATGGACAAACCTTCTTTCCTCCTTTTGACCATGACCTTGCTCTTAACCAAGACCAATTCCATCCCTTTGACCCTTCCTCCCTAGAAGGGAGAACTACATTGGCCTGAGGCCCTAATGATAGGGGCTATGTAGGTAGCACTCAGATGATACGATATCTTTTAGGGTTAGCTCGACCACCTCCATTTGTTCATCTCTCTGATAGACAAACCTTCTTTTCTTTGACCATGACCTTGACCTCGACCAAGACCAATCAATCTCTTCGACACTTCCTCCCTTTTTGGGATAACTACATTGCCCTGAGGCCCTTCTAATTGGGGCTATGTAGGCAACACTTAGTCTTCTAAGGTTAGCTCAACCACATTCCTTCATCCATCCATTCATTCAACCAACCAGCACTCTATCTCGACCTGCCTTGACCATTGACCATTGGAGATCATGCCTATCTCCCCCAAACCTGACCACTTCCAAGACGATTTTGCCTTGGTTGTTTTTGCATGTATGTTACCTCATGATTGGTTAGCAAAATTGTGTGCACACTTTTGACCTTCACAAGTATAGGATCGCAAGCCAGTTGATCCCCACTACTTGTGACATTTTTGTGTTTTTGGGAGCACTTCCTGAGCCTGGGATACCTGGAACACGATGACCATTAGAGCTTCAGCTTAGATTGAATAACCTAATCAGTAGACGACTAAATGTTGGGGCCAAATTATTTCAATTTTGACACTCCTTGACCTTCGACCTGTGACAATTTGACCTGACCATCCTCATGAACTGGTGTATGTGCAATGATGACTTTTGCAGCATTCTCACTCTATCTTCACCCCTTTTTCATCCAATCTTTGTCAAATTAACACTTGATTCTAGGTTCCCTTCTCTCGACTCCTGCTTTGAGGGGGAATACCTCATCCATAATCAGGGCAACCAACCCTCCTATTTTTGTCTTGCAATTCACTTGAACAACCAACAAGATGAAATCGACCTTATCCCACACCTGGGGCAACCAACTCTTATTTTTGTCTTGCAGTTCATCCAAAATAACCAACAAGACAAAAAGGGGCAAATGTAGACACCGTAATTGTGTCTAACCCTTGTCGCCCTCCCCTTAACCCCCATTTTAGTTTTCCATGCCTATTTTAACCCCTGTCGACCATTTTCCCACAAGCCTTGACCTTGGCAGCATGTAAAAATGAGTAGAGAGCTAAAGTTAGCCTTTGTCCCCATTTTGCATCTGCCGATGATGGTCATAACTTGGCTGACATCGGTCACTTATCGGCCGATGTCGGCAGTCTTGCTGACATCAGTTATCTTTAACACTGCATTCTCAACCCAAACACAGAAACCGTTATCTGTTATCCATTATCCATTCAATTTCCAATCCATTTCTCGATTGGTTATCAGACCTTCCTTCATATCAATCAACAAATGTCTTCATTCGAAGGATCAACCAATTCTTGCATCTAACCAATCTGCAATCAATCTCTCACATTCTCACTCTGATACATGTATTCTACTTCAGTCATCTTGCTAGAGGTCTACTACATCGAACTTCTATGACACAACAACAACATCAATCATGTCTCCAACTTTTATTTTTAGTGTGTAACAGGTAAGCATTTGTTCTATGTTTTTATTCTGATCTCTGGTTATTGTTTTTAATTGCTATCATTACCCAGATTTAGATTCAGACTATAGCCCCGACCTTACTTCCACCCATATCACCTCTATCCACCCTCTGTAGAATATATAGTCTATAACTCTACCCATACCCCTTGCACATAAACCCCCAAACAATCCCTATGACTCCTAAACTGGCTTTCTGAACCCTCAAACAAAAACATCTGACCTTTCTACAAATCCTAAGACCCTGTCCAGACCTAATCAGAACCTATCCAAAATTGTTGCCCCAACTGACACCAGTCATTACCCCTACCAACATCGGCACTTTAACCGATGTCGGCTCCCTTCCCTGACCGACGTTGGCACAGATATCAACACCGGTGACTGTGCAGAGTAGTTTGTTGTATATTAGGTATACATTCTACTTTTTGTCTTTTATTTGCTTTCATTCTATCTTTCATTATTTCTACTTTAGTCAAATATTTTACTTTTTATTAGTGGGTTGATATCCCTTAAGGAAGTCTTCATACTTCAGGGATCAAGCGTTTGCTTGACAGCCCACCGTCTCTTCGTCTAATGTTTTTTCGTGTTTAGTCTCTTTTTATTCATAGGTGTCATTCTTCCACAGCCAAAGAGGAGTACCTTCCAACATTTGATTTTGGTGTGCACAACTATATCCAGGTATCTTCTAACCCTAGACCATCTCTTAGTTTCTCATTTCTATCTTTTGAATGTGAAAGCGAAATTAGCATAGAAACATTCATCATGCCCTCAATCAATCAGCCCTCCAGTACGAGTCATTTTGGCCCCTTGGGGCACACTTGAGATCACTTTTGCCTCCATCCATTGACCACCAAACCTTGGAGATCATGACCATCTCCTCTAACCGTGACTACTTCCAAAGCGATTTTGCCTTAGTTATTTTTGCATGTCTGCTACCTCATGATTGGTTAGCAAAATTGTGTGCACACTTTTGACCTTCACAAGTATAGGATCACAAGCTGGTTGATCCCCACTACTTGTGACATTTCATGTTTTCAAGAGCACTTCCTGAGCCTGGGATACTTGAAACACGATGACCATTGGAGCTTCAGCTTAGATTGAATAACCCAATCAGCAGATGACTAAATTCTAGGGCCCAGTTATTTCAATTTTGACACTCCTCGACCCTCGACCTATGACAATTTGACCTGACCATCCTTGTGAAGTGGTGTACATGCAATCATGACTTTTACAATGTTCTCACTCTATCTTCACACCTTTTTCACCCAATCTTCATCAAATCAGCACCCGATTCCAGGTTCCCTTCTCTCGACTCCTACTTTGAGGGGGAATACCTCATCCATAATTGGGGCAACCAACCCTCCTATTTTTGTCTTGCAGTTCACTTAAACAACCAATAAGATGGAATTGACCTTATCCCACACCTGGGGCAACCAACTCCTATTTTTGTCTTGCAGTTCATCCAGAACAACCAATAAAACAAAAAGGGGCAAATGTAGACATCGAAATTGTGTCTAACCCTTGTCGTCTTCCCCTTAACCCCCATTTTAGTTTTCCATGCTTATTTAACCCCTGTTGACCATTTTTCCACAAGCCTTGACCCTGGAAACATGTAAAAATGAGTAGAGAGCTAAAGTTAGACTTTGTCCCCATTCTGCATCTGCCGACGATGGTCATAACCTGGTCGATGTTGCCGACGTCGGTCACTTATCAGCCGACGTCGATAGTCCTGCTAACGTCGGTTATCTTTAACACTGCATTCTCGACCTAAACATAGGAACCATTATCTGTTATCCATTATCCATTCGGTTGCCAATCTATTTCTTGATCAGTTATCAGACCTTCCTTCATATCAATCAGCACACCTCTTCATTCAAACGATCAACCAATTCTTGCATCCAACCAATCTGCAATCAATCTCTCACATTCTCTCTCTGGTATAGGTATTCTACTTTAGTCATCTTGCTAGAGGTCTGCTACATCAAACTTCTGTGACACAGTGACAACATCAATCATGTCTCTGACTTTTATCTTCAGCACGTAACAGGTAAGCATTTGTTTTATGTTTTTATTCTGATCTCTAGTTATTGTTTTTAATTGCTATCATTACCAAGATTTAGATTCAGACTATAGCCCCGACCTTACTTCTACCTGTATCACCTCTATCCACCCTCTATAAAATATATAGTCTGTAACTTTGCCCATACCCCTTGCACATAAACCCACAAACAATCCCTCTGACTCCTAAACTGGCTTCTTGAACCCTCAAACAAAAACATCCAACCTTTCTACAAATCCTAAGAACATGTCCAGACCTAACCAAACCCTGTCCAAAATTGTTGCCCTGACTGACACTGGTCATTACCCCTACCGACGCCGGTACTTTAATTGACGTTGGCTTCCTTCCCTGACCAATGTCGGCACAGAGACTAACACCGGCAACTGTGCAGAGTAGTTTGCTGCATATCAGGTATGCATTCTACTTTTTGTCTTTTATTTGCTTTCATTCTATCTTTCATTATTTCTACTTCAGTCAAATATTCTGCTTTTTATTAGTGGGTTGATATCCCTTAAGGAAGTCTTCATACTTCAGGGATCAAGTGTTTGCTTGACAGCCCATCATCTCTACGTCTAACATTTTTTCGTGTTTAGTCTCATTTTCTTCGCAGGTGTCATTCCTCCACAGCCAAAGAGGAGTACCTTCCAATGTCTGATTTCGGTGTGCATGACTATATCTGGGTATCTTCTAACCCTAGTTCATCTCTTAGTTTCTCATTTCTATCTTTTGAATGTGAAAGCGAAATTAGCGTAGAAACATATACATGAAACTATTATGTATATTTATGAGCTTTCCAAGTTTTATCTCAAGTGAGAAATGTACATTTTGAGTAGTCTCAAGGCACTTTCAGGCCAAGGTGACCAATTGTGACCTTTCCCCTATAAACCAAAGTGGCCCACACACATAAAACAATATGATAGACATCTACCTGATGGTTTTAGATGTCATATAATTGTCTTTTATCCTCTATTAAAAATTAAAAGTATAATCTCCTTGAAGAAGGTGCTAGATCAATAGATTTAAATGCATGGTTTCTATGTTTTGACCCTAATATGGAGTTATGAAGCACTTAACTATTTTTCTTGACAGGAAATTCACCCCTTAGTTCTATTAAAGCATATATATTGGTTTGATCAAGCCATTTACCTCCTCTTTATGTGTACATAATCTCGCATTTAAGCACTTAGGCCTATTTATAAGTGGTTATCAGGAATATAGTCCCCTATAGATGGCTAATGTGTAGTTATTTGAGACCTCAAGGTCCTTATCCCTCCTCAAAAACATATGAGACATGAAAATCCTTGTTAACTTCTTACATATGGACTTAGAGTGGCTCTTTAGGGTCTGATTTATACATTGTAAATATTTCACATGACAACACAGCCATTTGAGTACTTACATGACCTAGGGTGACCATTTAGACCTTTTCATATCCCAATTATCTCATTTGGATGCATCAGGTCTAAACAAAGGTTTAAGGAGGGTTTTAGAGGTCCACCATCTTAATGATGATTTATAGAGTATGAAAATAAAAACTAGAACTTTTTTCCATAAAAATTTAGACTACATACTCCTTCATTTATCCTATACATCCCTGGGTCCCACAGAAATTGTACATTGAGATATGAATGAAAGATGGTGTACTTTAAGCTCCTTGCCTAGTAATTTGTCTAGGTTATAGTGTTAATGTTTGGTCATAGAGTTAGGCCATCAAATACCACTCTCTCATTTATTTAATTTGAGTCAATAGGGTTTTAAACTCCCTTTAAGATCACTAAGTTTAAGTACTTATGTGATGAAACATATCAATGTTCAAAGTGGCAACTCGACATGGTTGTCTAAGACAATGGATCTCTGGAGGGGGATAAAACCAAAATGGAATATATCTTTGCATTACCTTGATTCAAATACATATTCAAGGACCTAATTAATCATTACACATATTCTCATATCCGTTGGTTTTTTTGGAGGTTTGGATCTACCCCTGAAGTAAATATGGGGTCTTGAGGGTTCATGGTGGCTTTAGGCCTTCTGGCTCATATTGGGATTTGGAACCTCAATCCACCTATAGACACATTTTTATCATTAGTATTTTCATATAATCCTCTTGAGTTTAGTGTCTACTTTATATATTTTTACTTATCTACCTAGACCATTAGATCAACCCTTATCTCTCTTAATCTTGCCTTAAGCATGACTGTCTAGCATAGATGTTTATAACAGCTAGTGGTGATGACCTAAGAAATCTATCTCATCCCTTTATAGTGATGAATTTAGGGATTAAATAAATTTTTAATTTTTTTGACTATATATTTTAGGCTTGTCCACCATAAATCTATTATCAAGTCTCATTTACATAGTCATACATCACATCTTATCTATTGTAGGTATGCAAACTAGACTATGCAGTCACTCTAAATGGGTATCACCATCATATAAAATATTATGGGATATGTATGTCCTCATCACCCTAATAATACCTCTTACATACTCTTGGCATTGCATTCTAATTTAGTCATACACCCTAAACTAAATGACCAAGGCTAACTCACTGTACATGTTTAAACTATTCAACTTAGTCATATGTTCATACATCTTATCCTTGATACCATTATCTTCATGTTATGACCACAATCTTAGTTTGAGTTATCCTCTCCTTTGTATACTAGGTCTCATATTAAAGGTTATAGATAGACTACCAATAGTCTTATGGATAGTGATTTATGCATGTTACCTTCCAAGAGGTCCATTAAGCAAGTTCTTGAGTTAAGAGAGTGCTTCCATGGTTATACTTGAGACCCAAGTGTTCAAATCCATCCATTTATGATAGACATGTTAAAAATCCATTTCCCTTATTTTACATTTGAGACTCACCTACATACAATGGTTTTTAAAGATTTGAAGGGTGGATATGAGTTATCTCCTATAGGTGATGATTATACTCTCTCAAAATGGATTATACTTACATAGGTCCCTTTATCATAGTACCAATGTAACTTGATAACCTTATGGGGTATTTAAACCTTGTTTCTATGATTTGGTCTTTGGTAGAGGATTAAAACCTATGGGTGATGGCTTATTATGAGGTGGGTTGATAGTAATGAGACTCTCAAATGGTATAATTTCCTTAAGATCTTATAATGGACTATTGACTCACACTTAAGATGGAATATAAAGACCCTAGGCATCCATAATCACATAATAAATAGGATAAATCACATAGAGTTCATCAATTAGGTATATGGAGTGAGAAATGGAAACTTTGGACTCTTTAAATACCTTTACTTCCACTAAACAACCTCAAATTTTGTTAATCAGGTATATGGAGGCCTTTGAGAGCTAGCAGATGGTTTATTGATTGTGAGAGATATAATGTTATTTTATCATATTAAAGGAAAGACATTTCAACATGAATACAACACTCCCTTTCAACCTTTATGGCATCTTGATGACATTCAATGACCATCTTCATGAACACTTTGTCCTTCTTTGTAGTGAAGCCCAAATATGTAGGCAATCTCATTTGGAGGTGATATATTATGGTATTTGAGGGCAATATAACCATTTCACCTATAATAAGGATGAAACAAGACATGAAAAACTTCAAATAGCTATTAAAAAATATTAAACCACTACTTATTATTAAACATATGTATTGAATATATCTTTTCATCAATGGAAACCTACTTATAGTCTATAGATAGTGGTAGATTAGATTTTTACTGATTATATAGGCTCACTAATGTGATCCATGGGTGGAGGATTTCATGGAATTACTTTGAATAATTGGCGATGACATGAACAAGCATTAGTTTCAACAATCTAGTCAAAAATGCATTGAAACCCTTCCCTTTTTAGACCTATGTAGATGAGGAAGGTAACCCATACTATTTAAATTATTAATGTTTTTTCATAAATAATAAATAAATAATATTAAAACTAATTCCTAGGATTTGAAGGCCATTAGATCCCTTCCTTTGGTTAAGAGTTTGTACCCTCACTTTCTCTCTCTTTTATAGACTGAGCACAAACCTAAAGTGCTATCTATGGCTACCAAAGAGCTCAGTGCAGGAAGTAGATATATTTTTTTCTCTTTTGGATCTAAAACACTTGGATTCCTTCATCTTATGATTGTGTTTAACTACCTTTGTATATCATTGACTCCATCTAACCAAATACTCATTGTACATATTTGTACTTGTCATAAAACTCTTATAAGACACTAGATTCCTAAATTTTCTCATGTTTTTAGATCATGAATCATAATTGGAAAGAATGAGGAGTTAAAATATGGGTCATAAAATATTTCAAAACACATGGTATGGTTTGATAAGTTTAAAGGAAACATTTCCACATTTGTGGGGTGAATTTAGTGGAAAATAAAGGTCTTTGACTTGGGAGAAGACACCCTTTACACAAAACCATTTGATAATGGAAATTTGATGATTATTGAGGTCCTTTAAGGTAAAATTGATGGTTTTAGTATCATTTTTAGGTTAAACTATCATCACTTAACGTCAAACACCCCCTTTAAAGCAATATATACGATTTCAAGTGAAGGCTTTAAATAGAGTCTACTTCAATACTTATTAAAAGACCTTATAACATGTTAAAGACCTAAAATATGTGCTAACATATATATTTATAATATCCTTAATACTTATAATCAATCCATACTTCATCATACTAGATGGATCCATGAGAGGGTCATCAATTACAAATATTGGGTTATCTTTATCATGAGCAAAAATGGACCATTGAGCCCACCCTAAGGCCTTTTATATATCATCATAAATGAATAAAACAAAGGGAACACCTGACACAAGATCAAACAAGGTGAGAAAATAACTACCATGGTATTATTTGACATACTCAAAACACTTGAATCTACTATCTGATATGATGATCAATGATCTCCTTTTGAATTATCTTAAGACTTCAAAAAACATAAAAAGGGTGACCAAAAGTGATGTTTTTTGGTTATAATGAACGGGCTGACTCATTTATAGGATTAAGTTCAAAAATTATTCAATATTACTGGTGAATCTTAAGGATTGACTTGCCTATTGGTCAAAAGGACCCTGAGTCTCTTTGCCTATCATTCATGCCTACATGAAGACTCCTTGACTGCACTATCACTTCATGACTAGTACCTTGCAGACCTTGAGTAATAAAATAAAATCAAGAAGACACATAAAAACATACATGAAACATAACAAATATTCACAAAAAAAATTAACAAGAACAAATAAGCAACTAACAAAGCATGTGCTACAACATTTCAAGGAAGGAATCTAACTACTATGTACAAGATAGTTTTGTGATTTTAATAAAAATACTTGAGGAACATCTAATTTGAAGTGATATGGAGTTACTCACCACTAAAATTTGAAAATTATAATAAATTTTTCTCTTTGTATCTGGTAATGACATATGGCCCACTCCAAAGACTATTATATTTTGAATGCTTACATAGCTTGGCATGATCTTCATCCCACTTAAGTTCAATGACAACTTGTTGGAAGGTATTTGAAGAGGATATATTGTAAAATTACCTTTATAATTTATATTATTTGGATCACATGTAATTCATAGTTTCATCTTATATCTCTTCCATTTCCCTCAATCCATTAATCCTCACCTCCATTACATCACTCTGCATGAGTTCAAGTTGGTGTGTAAGTTCCAAGGTTGGAAGCTTAAGTGAAATGGGAAGTCTTGATTATTTTACATAAATAATAAGATATGGTGATTTAATATTACACCTCTTGGGATTAATCCTATATATCCATAAGTTAGTCCTTAGTTTGGTATGCCACTCCCTTTGGTTGTCCTCCATTATTCTTTTTATGATCCTAATCAAGTTATTATTGGTGAAGTCTACTAGTTTATTTCCCTATGGATAGTAATTATATGAATAAATAAGGTATATACCATGGTTAATATACCAATAACTCACCTTTACACTAATAAATACTAATGTATTATCTGATATGATGGTGGATGGGACCCCAAATTTGGTCATTAGGTTGGCATAGAACTCCAAAATTGAGTTGTCATTTGCCTCCTTGAGTACAACTACCTCTACCCACATATTAAAGTAATTATTAGAAGTCAAAACACACTTATTTACTGCACTATATGAGGTATTAATCATTACTAAAAATTCTAGGCCTCACTACATGGAGGGTTGCTCCACTTGAATAGGCTTTAGAGGTAAGGTAGCTAGTCTTTGAGTGCTTGTGAACATAGCACATTTTTGGCACCTCTTAACCCAATAATTTGAGTCCATATATAAAATTGGCCAAAAATATCCTACTATTATGATATTTTTTTATATGTTCTTGGATGAAAATTTCCCTCTAATAGACCTATCATTAAATTTTCCTAGAAGCTTGTTGTTTTGACTAGTTTCTACACACCTCAAAAACATGCCATCAAGGTATTTATTGAAGAGCACCCTATAAAATAAGATATGAGTAATGTATTTTAGTTTTAATTACCTCTTTATTATCCTATTTAATACTATAGGATATTATTTTATTTAGATAAATTTCACCATGTCTTGGGTCTAGCTGGGAGGAGATGTAATTACAACTACTTGTTGATCATCTTGGACTAATAAAACCACTTCCTTATCTTCCTTCATATATAATTCAATGTGTTAACATATTCCCCTAACCTTAAAAAACTTGGTAAAATTCACCTATATGTCATACTCCATGTGGTCACCTAACCAACCCTCTTTTCACTCAAGTCTCTATTAAGGATGAAGTCTTTGATACTACGATGAACCACCATGATAAGTATTTTGTTGTTAGAAACCATGTGTATAAACTTATTTAGGAATTTCATGACTAAAAGTACATGTTTTTCAACAAAGGTATAACTATCTTCATATCCCTCCAACACTTGGCTAAAGAAGGCTATGGGTTGCTCAAGGCCTTCATTATTTTGTTGCATAAGCATGGTATAAATAATGTCATTTTTAGAGAAGGAATACATGAATAATTCATTTGAAAAATTAGGGTTGAGGAGGGTGGGATATTGGGAAATTTCCTAATTAATGGAATCAAAACTTATTTCACCTTTTTTTATCCATGAGAACTCTATGTTTCTTGAGCATGAGAGTTAGAGTCCTCATCAATTTTATAAATCTGGGTATGAACCTTCTAATGAAGTTGATTTTACCCAAAAAAATATGAAATAATTTCTTGTGTTTGGTAAGTGATAAGGCAAGAATTGCATCTATCCTTTTAGTGTTAATAAAGAGTCCATCTTTTGACATAACATGCCCATAAGTCTACACTCATAGATTGTAAAGATACACATTTAGGGTTTAAAGAGACCCAAAACTACCTACACCTATCAAAAACCAATCTCAAATGTGTCAAATGATTTTTGGGGTCCTTGGAGAATATAGTGATGTCATCAAGGTAGATGAGAAAAATCTCATTTATGAGACCTTGGAGGGTTACATCTATTTCCCTTTAGAAGGTGAATCTTGCATTGGATAGTCTAAAGGGCATATTTTTGTAAACATAAGTACTCATTTAGTTATGAAGGTAGTCTTGTGTTGATCCTCCTCCCTCACTAGCACTAGATTGTACCTTGATCATCCATCAAGCAAGGAAAACCTTTATGAAACTACAACTCTTTGAAGAATGTAATCCATAGATGGTAGAGGGTATAGATCAATTAGTGATACTTTGTTAAGATATATGAAGTCCACACACAACCTTATTTATCCATTCTTATTCTTCACATGCAAAATATTTTCTACCCATGAAGGGTGTTTGATGGGAAATATGATGTTGGATTCAATGAGCCTTGTCAAATCCTTCTTCATAAGGATCTCAATCTTGGGGTTGATTAGTCTTTTCTTTTGTCTCACAAGTTTAGAACTTGAATCTACTATATGGTATGCTATTCCAAGATATGGTCAAACCACTTCAAGTCATGATATTCCCAAGAAACAATTTCTTCAAAATCTTGGCATAATTCTATGAAAGCTACCTTCTCTTCCTTGGTGTTCATATTTCCTAGTTTGAGTAGATTATATTTGAATATGATAACTTTTTCATAGTGTTCATTTTTAGTGGGTATGCTTACCTTATATTTACTTAGATGGTCATATTCATTTGATATGATTTATAATGTAAAAAAATGCTTAGGTAACTTATTTTTCCTTAATTGAATAATCTGGTCCCCATATTGATCAATCTACCTTGATTACTTAAGAAAAATTCTACCTCTTATTATAAGAATTAAGTAATCTATTTATCATTTTCAAACACATAATAGCTCACCCTATTATCAAGGACTAAAGGTATACATACCACTTTGATTGGGAACTACCCTGTGATGTCTATTACCCACTCTTGGTATGTCATATTGTGCTCCAATGGCTACTAATCACTCTACATGTTGATTGGCCTGTTTAGGAACATAGTGAATGTTAAAGGCCTCAAAATCTTCCAAAAGGTCCAAAACCATATGTTTGTATGATTTCAAAATTGGGTTATTAACTATAATTTGATGTCTCACCTAATTCACTACTAACTCACTTCCCTCATGGTTTGTAGGAGATTGCTATGTCTCTTTCTTATCCATTACAACCTATGGATGAGGGATTCATACTATAATATATTATAAGTGAAACTAAATTAAAACCTTAGGTAAAAAATTACCTTTTCTTAGAAGGGGAGATAAGTATGACACCATCCCCAGTTTTATTTTTGGATGTAGAGCTATCAAAGAACAAATTCTATACTCCTTCATGATCTTGCCTTGGGCTAGTGAGGCTTGGTATGATAGCCCCTTCTTCATGCATATAATACAAACCCAAACCTAACTCTTAAATGATTTTGTATGGATCATATCCATGATTCTCTACCACCCATTCATCAAGGAGCAAGTCTAATATGGCTTCAAGTGTTTCAATGGGCTCTTGGTCATTGGGGTGTTCATCCTCATCTAGGATAATACAACTGACACTTGAAAATTTAGGCATGTAGGGATCTAAGTGTAACCTATACATAGGTTTAGTCCCTATGGTGACCTTTGTCCCATAATTTTTCCTAAAAACCATATAAGACCAATTAGAAGAAAGATAACCACCTATTTTGGAAGTGAAATCCATATATAAGCATAAGGAAATGTAGGGAGGAAGGTCAACTACTACCACATCTTGGGATTTAGTGAAATCAGGACAATAAACCAAGATGATTTTTAGATATTTAAGGATATTTATAGTCTTAGTGGGTGACCCATCCAACTATAAAACCCATTTTACATTGGGTTCATACTTTATCCTTAATTTATCTATTATAGACTTAGGCATGACAAAAGTGCTATCCAAACTATCTATCATGTAGTTATGTACTAGGAAATAACCTATGATGATAGAGAGATATAAGGGAGGGGGTTTGATTACCTTAGGTTCTTGAGACTTATAAGGTTGACTATAATTGGTTAAGACTACACCCACCTTTTATGTTTTTTTGTCTAAGACATAGAGTTTGGAAAGATCTTATTAAAGGAGATATTTTTCCCCTATAATGATCAAGGCTTACCACATAGAAATAGTGACATATGTCTTATTCATCTGATCAAAAATTCTAATGTTCTCGATAGGTGGCATCCTTAGATTAAAACTTGGGAATAATAACACCATTTGGAGTTTGTATGACCTGAGCTATGAAAGACCCTTATGATTCTACCATCTCTCATCTTAAAATTACTAAGTGATGGTGTCTTATGAGATGAATCTAGGCTAGTAGTCCATTTATGTGTTTGATATGGTGGAGAGGTTTCTCTTCTATGTCTTAAACCATCACCAACTACCTTTCTTTTATCCCTTGTATAGGATGCAACCAGACTATCTACCTTAGTTACATTTCCACCCTAATTGGTTGCCACTTATTCAAAGGAATTCTCTCCTTCTTGGAAGTTAATAAAGGTAGTTTCAAATGGCTCTTTACTTTCATTTGTCCCTTTTTGGTTTGGCATCTCAGCTTGAGTCATGAAGGGAGTGTCTCCATGTGGCATAATATGACCTTCCTTATGTTGTGTAGTAGATTAACTGTCATGCATTGGAGGATCTCAATTATATTACATGAAATAGGTTTATAAAACATAACAACTTAGAGATACTATCATTTCATGAGGATTACCCCATTATGCAAGCCATTGACCCTCTTGACCATAGTTGTTATGAGTTGGAACTAGTGCTCTAAAAGTGATAACATAATTAGGGATATAGATGTTATAGTGCCTTACATAGGTGATCTACCCTTGAACTTATTGATTAGGTTTATATGAATGTCTATTGTATTGGTAGGGATGATAGAGGTGTGGTAAGGTTCGTGGAAATGTCTATAGGGTGGAATTTGTTACCTTTTGAAGGCCACTATATTATTATTCTAGGCCTTGAGCATCCCTTAAATGTTTCCCAATCCATACACTTACATAAATTTATTTAATCATGATTAGTTGGTGTTGGTAAGGTAGAAATATTAGGCATAAATATTTAAATCTCTAGGAACAAAGGCATGAGGGGTCTTGGGGTAAGATTACCTACTTGGATTAGACAATTTTCTACCCTTATGGTCCTCATCAGCATCTAATAGGGTGCTTCCTCCCATGGATTATATCATGACTTCCACATTAGAATTTAGGGATCTTAAGTAGTATAAGAATGCATAGATAAGGATGGGGTTGAATACTATGAGGATATTATCCTAGGTTTTTTGAAACCTATAGTTGAAATATACCATAAAACTTTTGGAATCCCTTTTAATTATGGTGAACTGCTCTACAAAAGATATATGGTCACTCCTATCATCAAGGTGCTTGCACAAATGTTCCCAAAATTATGATGGAGAGTTTTTCATGATGTCATGGAGGTGTCCAGGTGAGTGGATGAATTATCTTGATAGTCTAAGTGTCAATGGAAAAGTGTACAATGTGCTTATCATAGTATGCTTGAGTAGGCTTGGTTGATATTCAATTTTGGAATGATTAGGGATAGTTCTAAAGTATTGAGTAAATGTGATGGGTCCTATTAGAAGTCAAGGATGATTAGAGAGCTTGTGGAAGTGAATGGTATTCATCTAGCTCTTCATTATTTTCATCTTGGCATAGTTGGTTCTATGATAGAAAACTCTAAGTAGGCATCTTATTGACATCACCATTACCATGTATGGGCGAGTCAGGGGGAGTTGGTCATATGAGTGTGATCACATTAGTCTAAATTTACTATGTTACAAGTTTTATATCATGAGGTTGTGTTTATCAAAATATATAACTATGAAAAGTTGGATTTCTAGGGAGTTTGTAACATTTTACCATACTTAGCCAAATTTACAAAGGAGATTTAAGTTTAAATAGAGCCAATTTAGAATTTTGATAACATCATATTTCACACATATGAAGGTTATAAGATCAAATTAATATATGTATGGATTTCAATATGAAATAATATTATATGTTCTAAATTCTAGGACATGCAATTAAGTGCATCAAAATTTATTAAGGTTCAAAGCTAGCCTTCCAAGTAGATTGTAGTGGTTCCTATACTTAGCCAAACTATCATTGCACATCATGTAGATATAGATGAAACCAAAAAATTGAGAAATTATTTATGGTAATTATAAATTAAACTGAGGTTAAAGGAGATCATGGAGATATTTTATATAGTGCCAAGGTGACCATCCCTTAAAAATTTGTACTTTTGAAGTGTTTTCATGATCAAGCTATAAAGCTTCAAAGTTATTCTTATAGACTGTGTCAGGCTAGAGAACATCAAGTTTAAATATGATAAAGTCTGAAGTCACTAGTAAGTATCTATAATGGTATGTTTCAAATCATATATCTTTATCTGATTTTTCACATATAAGTCAACATGTCAAAGGTTGCACATGTAGGTGACAAGTGTCATAAGCTCACTAGTCTGATAGAAGATCAACTATGAGCAGTGGTTCATACTAATGAAGATCAATAGCATATGAAAATTCAAAGAGTCAACTATGAATATGAGACTACTAACTATAAAAATTGCAAATCCCTATTAATAATGTGCTTAGAAGGCACGTGAAGGTGCCAAGTGCCATAATCTTAGGAGTTCTGAGTAAGATCTAATAGTGACCATTCCAAGATAAAGACCTAGTTAATCCATAAAGATAAACAAAGCAAGTTTGTTCCAAATTGTTAGGAAGAATTGAGATGATTACAAGGTTTTAATTTTAATATTTTATTAGTGACTATTGGAATTCAAATATTTTATTTTAATGAAGAAAAAAATAGTGTTTAGTTTTTGAGCCATAACTTTCGATCAATGCAGAATTTGATGTTGTAGTAAAAAGCAAAGTTGTAGAGGAATTAAAAGTGCATATGGAAATATTCATTTTAATGTATAAATTATTTTAAATTAAACGTTATTGATATATAAATTTTGCTATGTGTTTGTTCATGCTTTGTAATTAACCTGAGAAGGGTAATAGAGTTGTTCTTGATGGTATTTTGATGTTTCAAGATGAGCTAACTATTGGAGAGTATTATAGGTTACATGAGGACCATATGTGTATATTATCAAGGTTTTATCAATTTTATTTAGTATGATCAAAGGATTAGAGGGTGATTCTATGTTCATTCATGGTGGTTGTGTGCATAGAGTGTTTTTTGAGTGAATTGAGTTTTAGCAGAAGGCTACTATGATGGTTGTTATCAATTAAGGAAGACCTATAGATTGTGTGGAATGGGTCCATGTATTTTAAAGTGTTATTTTGTTCTTAGTTATCTTGGAGAATTGTTAAATATATTAATGGGTATCCATAAGACCTAAAAGGACACTTAGGCCTATTTGAAAGAGGGTACTACATAAAGGAGACCCATGTAGATGCATTAAAGAGTGAAGGCATGTGTCGTGGCTAACAAGCAAGGTTGTGAACATGATATTCATGAAGACTCTATAAAAGGTGAAACCAAAAATGATTATTTTAGATGAGTTAGACTTGAAAGAAGTAGTCTATGTGAGAGTTGAAGAGCAAAGGAAAGAAAAGAGGTTTTGTGCCTAGTGATGGGTTGTAGAGCATAACAGGTTGATGAATATGTGTATGACCTATAGGTTATATTTATAATGTCAAAGACAGTGATATTATAGGTTTTAAAACTAAGGATGAGTTAAGGATAGATGATGTTTGTGTAAGCTTGATGGTTGATTTTAGAGGCAAATTAGAGTATGGATTATGTAGTGTGCAAAGTTGAAGAGGGATGATATACATTGTATCTCCATCAGATTGGTTGGCAATCAGTGATCAGGAAATGTTATTTCCATAGGTATTTGGAGGTTTCTCAACATATAAGTTAGAATGACTTGATCATATTAGGATTAGGTGTTCCTTGTGAAATAGGCACTTCACTAAATTTGGTCAGAAGGACTTGACCAAAAGGTGGTCAAAAGGACTTGATCATCCTATGGGTAGGTGCTCTTTGTGAAATAGTTGTTTCACTAAATTCTAGTCAGAAGGACCTGGCCAGTCTCATGTTTATGATCATCTTATAAGATAAATATTCTATGTGTTTTTAGGATTGAGAGTGTTTTTAATTCACCAAGAGGTTTTCCCACATAGATATTATGTTATGTGTGTGATCTTGCATTATCTTCATTATTTGTTTCTATAAACATCTTGTATGCTTTATGAATGTTTATATTTAATGCTTATGTGTTTGAAAGGTCTATAAATTGAATTAGATTATTTATCACCATTGATTCACCCCCCAATGATTTTAGCTATAATGATTGGTATCATAGTAGGTCCTTTGGTAAAGGCTTAACAACTTAAAGGTTATCCAAGGTATAATATGGGTAACCATCAAATATAAAGAGGTTTTTCCACTAAGAATTCACCAATGTTTAATGGATGCAATTATTATTTTTAGAGTGTGAGGATTATGACCTACATCATATCCTTAGGCTTTGACACTTGGCAATCTATTGTGGATGTTTATTCTGCACCTACTATTCCTCTATCCAATGTTTTTGATAAGAAGTTATTTGAGAACATTTCTAAGGAAATAAATGCTATCACTTATGG
Organism: Torreya grandis; assembly: GCA_037957365.1. Lineage (NCBI taxonomy): Eukaryota > Viridiplantae > Streptophyta > Pinopsida > Cupressales > Taxaceae > Torreya > Torreya grandis. The sequence continues at coordinate 1,945,789 of JARHVA010000264.1, read as the reverse complement.
TCTTTCAAAGATTGAATATGCCAAGGTAATCCATTACATATCTATAAAGGAAATGTGGGATAAATTAAACACTATTTATGAAGGATATTCAAATTTTAAGTTGGAAAAGTTGTAGACTCATCAAAGATAATTTGAGAGTCTTAAGATGAAGGAAGAAGATTTTGTGGCATCCTTTATATAAAGAGTTGATGAGATTGTGAACATCATCAGAGGTATTAGAGATAAGCTTGAATAAATACTATGGTTTAAAAGGTATTAAGATTTATCTCTTTCAAGTTTGATTCTAAAGTATCTATTTTAAAATAAAGTCATGATATTATTAAGTTAAAGAAGGATAAATTGCATGACATACTGCCTATGATATAAGAGTAAATGATGATATACTACCAAATAATGAAGAATGATTAAAGATACAAATAAATCCAAAGAATAAGTTTCAAGTTAATAAATTGAAGGAGGATGACATATCTCATATTGATGAAGATGAACTAATTTATTTGTTTACAAGGAAATTGAAAATAGGGTTAGGCAAGTATAAGGGTAAAATACCCTTCAAATGCTTGAGTTGTGGAGAAGTAGAAAATTTTGATAACAAGTGCCCTCATAATAATAAGAAGAATAATGATGAAGATAATGGTCAAGGTCATGATGATGGTAAGATATCATTCAAGTTTGATAAAAGTAATAAGGGATTTATGAGGTTTGGCAATAAGTACTTCAAGGACAAAAATAATCTCTACACCAAAGAATATTGTAGCTCATTAGATGAGAGTGAAGACAATGACTCAGAGTATGATCATGAAGATGATGGTCTTATTAAAGATGAATACCTCTTCATGGTTGAGGAAAGAAGTTGCTCATATCAAAAGAAGTCTACTTGGAGTAATTTAGATTATTATAAAAATGAGGTTGACTATGAGACTGAAATGATGAATTCTCTTAAAGAACTAAAGATTGAGAAGAAAATTAACAAGAAGATGAAGTCTCAAATAAAGGACTATGAGGAATAATTTAGTGTGTATGAAGAAAGAATAAATGAAGATAGCAAGGAACATGAAAATATTATCAAATTTATTAGTTCTCAATTGGAAATCCTATCTATAGTCTTAAAAGCAAAAGAAGATGAATATTTAAGGTATGTAATTGAAAATGAATTATTAAAAGCTGAGCTAGAGAAGACATCTAGTAATATGTAGTGATTTATGATATTTGAAAAGATCTCAGGTGATCTAGATAATATTCTAAGTGATCGAAAACATGAAAGTGATCTAACTAGTCTTGGATACAAAGAAGAACCTACAAATGCAACTCAAGACAATATGAAGATTAATGCAAATCAGACCTTGAAGGTCAATAATTAGCTAAGGAATGAAGATGCTAATAGGAATGAAGATGCTAATAAAATGAAGACAAATTAGATTAGTTAACTAAATGGCATGAGTTATGTAAGTTTTAATGGTTAGTGTTACACATGTAATCAATTTGGGCATAGACCTAGAGAATACAAGAGACTTGTTTGAAATGAGTTTGCATGGAACTATGATGGGGTTCATTAGTCAAAAGGTAAGTCTTATTCAAAAATAGTAGTTTGTTTCAATTGTCAAAATAATATACATATTTCAAGATTTTTTTATAATAAAAAAAGGTAGGATAAGCTTCTTGTATAAGTTATTGTGTGCTTCAATGTCAACAGAGAGGTCACATTACTATATTCTACAAGAAAAGGCCTATAAGATAGAATATGTTTAATTAAGATCCTAGAGTTCAAGAAAGAAATAAAATTAACTCATGGAAACCAAAGGTGTTAAGTGTGAGACATGATGAGTCTACAAGTCCAAGTAATCTATTTTATATGATGGACAATGATATAGAAGTTGGAGAGTGCCAAGAGTTCTCATTGTCTGCTCATATTGTGAATGAAGAAACTAAGCTCAAGGAGAAGGCCAAGGTTCTAGTTGAGGATATTTTTCAGGTGTGCTTAGATGATAATGAGAAATGTTTTGTGTGTTATCAAGTTTCATACAAAGAACATCAGTTTGCAATACCTAGTGATGAGATTTTGAACTTCAAAGAAGATTCTTCAACTGAAAAGGTATGTCATGAATCTATGTTATCCCTATGTGTTTTTAATATAATATTAGAAGAGAAGGATAATGTTTTAGTGGATGAGCAAGTTGTTTCTCTTAAGCCTAAGAATAAGAAGAAGAAGAACTATTAGTTTTAGATGACCAAGGAGGAGAGGGAATATGAGGAATTATGGGAAACTATTGGTTTCACATTATTATAAGGAACCATGTGAAGTAGGGGATCTATGGCTATGCTTTTGATCTGTAAAATAAAAATACAAGTGTAGTACATTTGAAAAACACTTGTTCACATTTAAGAGATCCTTTAATTTCTTGCTTTTTTTCTTAATTTTGTATAAAGAAATTAAAACCAGATATAAAATGAAGATCAAACCTAAATAATAATCATAGAAAATTCAAATAATTCACCAGAAAATTGATAATAGAGTTCGGCTTCCATAGCCTACGTCTCCAAGTCTGTTTAAAGTGAGGACCATTCTCATTAATTTTGTGTAACAAATGGCTTCCAAAATAAAATAAATACAAATCTTCAATTCACCTTCTCTAATCTCTATTTGCCTATAAAAATATCTTTCAAACCTAAAAATAATGGCCCAAGGCCATACAAAGCAATATTGAGACTCTAAGCTTCTTAAAACTCTTTACACAGTCAACTTCTATGTCTATTCAAGTAGAAATTAGTCCCTTTTATAACACTTCAACCTTCATGGCTGAAGTGGTGAAGGCATTAACCTTTTGCACGCTAGGTGCAAGGTTAAAAACTACCTCCCACCTTTCTAGTCACTTGGGAAGAGTGAAAAGGTTGACCTTCCTTCTTTCTAGGCACTTAGCATGAGATTTGAAAGTTTTTCCCTCCTTTTTTGGTGCCTTTGACTTGTCTTTGTCCCACATGTGTTGGGTATGACAATTTAAATGCTTAAAATAGCCAAGTTGATAACCTTTTCAAATGCCAAGACTTTAGGCACCAACTTAGGCTGCTGCTTTGACTTGGTCCATGCATGATTGGTGGGATGACATGGCGGGTGATGTGGTAGCTTGTGTAAGTTGGTGCCTTGTTTGAAAATTTCAAATAACATGTGAATAAAAAGATGAAACCATTTTTTTTTCACCAAATTATTTTTCCATGTGTCAAATGGCTATTGGTCCACTTGGCATGTTTTTAATAGTGCCACGTCACTTTCGACACCCCTTGTCACAAGATTTCTTCAACTAGCCATATCATGAGCATCCAGACTCCATTTTTCATTTTGAAAGAAGTGCTAGAAAGCTCTTAATGAATAATACAATGTATAAATGATTTGAATAGAATTTGAAGACTTTTAAAAATGGAATGATACATGGATCCACCTAGATCATTCCTCCCCACTAGGAACTTTTGGATTATCATTGGAGGCTCATACAATTTCAAAATTTCCACATTTACGACTGAATAAATCTGTATGTAAGATGGTAAATCTAGTCAAAAAGCATTTGTGACAATTTTTTTTATTATCTGAAAAGGACCCTACTAGATTGGTTTCAACTTTTTACCTTCACCTGTTAGTCTTTCCTTACTAATGTGAAGCCATACCATATCACCTACAACAAATTGGTGATCAATACGATATTTGTCATGCCTAGATTTATACTTGGCTTTACTTTTCTCTAATTGAGTATGAATAGTCTGATGCATGAGCTATTATTTTTCAATGAACTTCTTAGCTCAAATGGCTTCTTTTGGTCCACCAACAGTTGTATCCTATCCATAGCAAACATCTAGAGGAGGTTTAGGCAAGTATCCATAACAAACTTCAAATGGAGATTTCATTGTAGAAGAATGAAGTGATCAATTATATGCATGTTGTATGTAACACAATTGTTCATCCCATAACTTTGGATGTTTATTTCTATAACCCCTAAGCAAATGTACCATAGTGTGGTTCACAACCTTTGTTTTTCCATTGGTTTGTGGATGAAAAGCAGTGCTCTTTTTTAATTTAGTATCCATTAGTCCCCACAAAGTTGACCAAAACTCCCTAATAAATTGAGAATATCGATCATAAATAATTGAAGTAGGTAAACCAAAATGAACCCATACATGTTGAAAGAACAAATGTGCAGTGCCTTCACCAGTAATTTGCTTAGTGCAAGGAATCAAAACACACATTTTGCTAAATCTATCCACAACCACATATAAATAGTCATGTTTTCTTTATGTCATAAGAAACCCCCCCCAAAAAAAATCCATGGAGATACTTTCCCAGGGGTGAGTAGGAATAGGTAGAGGAGGGTAAAGTCCCAATTTCTTGTTACTAGGTTTACTTTTGGCACAAAGAGTACATCCCTTTATATATTTAGCAACATTTTCCTACATATAAGGCCAATAACAATACATATTCAAATGTACAACCATTTTATCAACTCCAAAATGACCAAAAATAAGAGAAGTATGTGCTTCTCTAATCATGTGCACACTCTCATTTTGAGGAATACATAGTTTACCCAAATGATACAAAAGATCATTATCTACATGATAGTCTAATTTGTCTACTTGTCTACTACTCATCAAGTCTTTATAAACATCCTAAAAATCAAGATCATTCACTTATTGTTCTTTATAACTTTCATGAGACAAAGAAGCATGTTGTAAAAGAATATATGCCATAACCATAGGAGGCCAAGATAGCATATCGACAACCTTATTCTGAATACCTTTTTTATACTTGATCACAAGATGAAATTGTTGTAAGAAACCCATCCAACGAAAATGTCTAGACTGTTGTAGTTTGGTTTGTGATTGGAAATACTGTAAGGGCTAATGATATATATGTATTATTGTTTCTTTTCCCATTAAGTAATGTTTCCATTTTCTAACACTTTGAACTAATGCATACAATTCTTTATCGTAAGTTGGATATTTTCTTAATGCACTTGTAAAGGTTTCATAATGATAACAAACTAGTTTCTTACCTTGCATTAAAATAGCTCCCATAGCATACTCGCTTGCATCCATCTCGATCTCAAATGGTTGTTGTATATCAATGAGTGCCAAGACTGGAGCAGTACGTATCTTTTCTTTCAAAGCATCGAAGGCTTTTTGATGTTTTCCTCCCCACTAAAAGACCTATTTCACACTTGTCAAAGAATGCAAAGGTGATGCAATATATGAAAATTGAGTAATAAACTTTCACTAAAACTATACTGCACCAAGAAAAATTCTAACCTTAGTTGTGTTAGTGGGTGTAGGCCAATTAACAATGACTGCCACTTTTACAGGATCAATTTTGAATTCACCATGTCCTACAGTGTAACCCACGTATATCAAAGAGGTCTTGCCAAATTCACATTTTGACATTTTTAGATAAAGTTTTTCCCTTTGTAATGCATCCATGACTTTCTTAATGTGGATCACATGCTCTTCCCAAGACTTTTGGAAAATTAATATATCATCTAAGTAAACTATAATAAAATCATCAAGGAACTGTCTAAAAACATCATTCATCAATCTCATGAATGTAGTCGGGGCATTACACAACCCAAAAGGCATAACAAGCCATTCAAACAATCCCTGTTTTGTTTTTAATGTGGTTTTCCACACATCACCTTCACTAATTCTTACTTGATGATATCCACTTCTCAAATCTAACTTAGTGAAATAAATAACATGTTCTAATTGATCCAATAAATCATCAATATGAGGAAGAGGGTAATGATTCTTAATAGTAATTTTGTTCAAAGCATGAGAATCAACACACATTTGCCAAGTGCCATCTTTATTTCACACCAAAATAATTGGTGAACCAACAGGAGATGAACTTGGATGAATAACACCTCTATCCAATAGATCCATTACCTATTTTTTGATTTCCTCATTTTCCACCACTGATAACCTATACATGCCAATGTTAGGGAGAGGAGAATCCTGCAATAGCTAAATTTGATGTTAAACTCCCCTTTTAGGGGGAAAGCCCTTAGGATCCTGAAATACATCATCGTAGGTAATAATGATTTCAACCAATTCATTCTTGTGTCTAGGATCACATTTTTCCAAAGCCTAAGAATATTCTTTTTCCTTAGACTTAATCAACATGAGACAAAAAGTCTTGCTTGAATTAACTAGTCTTTTCATTTGCCCTACTATAACCAAGGAAAGACTTTTTCTAATGTGATGTGCTCTAACTATATATTCAATGCCATCCTTAACAAGCAAGTACTTATTCTCCTCTCTATAGAAGATTACTTTTCTATCATTAAGATATGGGCTTCCCAAAATAATCCCACATATGTCCAATGGAACAAAATCCAACTCAACCTCATCTACAAACTTGGATGTGATGGAAAACCGTAGTCTACAAGTTTGTGAGACTTGTAGCTTCACATTGTCACACACCCAACCTAGTGGATAAGGCTTCGGATGGGGATTGGTTTGTAAGCCTAGCTTCTTAACAACCTCTTCAAAAATTAAATTTTCTTGTGAACCACTATCAAATAGAGTGTCAATCTTAGTATGTTTTGAAACAACTCTAATGTGGAATAATTCATTTCTTTTCTTATCAACATGCACATAATTCTGTCTAGAAGAAGATGCATCATTTGATGACTTAGTGCTAGAAACTGAAAGAGAAAAATCATTATGTAACCCCATAGCTATGATCTTAGTTTCATCACCTGAATCTGATCTTAAGTCCTGAACCATAGCATTAGCCTTCTTTTCTTTCTTTTGAAACCTCTTAGGCCTTAACTCAGGATGTAGTTTCCAACACTTAGACTCATCATGATTTTTCTTGCAATGATTACAAAATGGTTTTCTTTCTTCTTCTTTTTTAATAGTATAGGTGGATTTTTGTTTACCCTTTCCTGATGAACTTTCCCTTTTGGATTGCTTAACATTAGATTGCTTACTTTTTACTTTAGGAAAAGATTCTTTTAATTGTTTTCCTCTAGCCTCTAAATGAGTGGCTTGAACACATACTACATCTAAATTAGTGGGATTGAACATAAGAATTATATGTCTTAAGTAATTATGCAGCCCACCTATATATTTTAGCAGTGTTTTTTGTGTGTATAGAGGAACATTCAAAAGTAAAGCTTTTTTCCTAAAATCTTGTGTATACTCTTGAACATTTTGGCATTTTCCTTGTCTAAAACTTTGCCAATCCATCATGGCTTGTTGCATATAGCCTAAAGGATATAATTTCTTTCTGAGTTCTTCAATAAATTCATTCCATGTAGAAATCAAGTTACCTTTTTGAAGCTCGGCTTCCTTCAACTTACTCTCCCACCAGACGAGATTTGTGCCTCCCATATGAAGGGTAGCCAAATGAACTTTTGACTCATCGCCTACAATCTTTTAGACCCTGTAATAAACTTCAATCTACTTGACCCAATTATCTAACTTTTTGGCATTAACTTCACCATTAAACATTGGTAATTCAAACTTAATATCTAATTTTAGTGAAGCGAGAGATTTCATTGTTTTTTTATCATCATCCGATGAAGAAGGTTTTTCAGTTTCTTTACCTTTTGATTCTCGTGAATCACCTTCTTTTTCATTCTTAGATTTGCTTTGTTTGTCATGATATAGTTCCTCAACCATGCTTCTCATGTCCATGAAGGCTCAGTGGAAAGATTGTTTGGATTCCATCTCTTCTTCGGCCATCCTTGAAGCACTCCTTGAACCAATCTCTAGATTATACTCAATGATTTTTCCTTCACCCTTTTAGGACTTAGACCTTGTCAACATACACTAGTAATCACTATTAAATAACAACCGCTCTAATACCAAAAATCTAATCTGTAAATTGAAAATACAAGTGTAGTACATTTGAAAAACACTTGTTCACATTTAAGAGATCCTTCAATTTATCACTTTTTTTTGCTAATTTTTTATAAATAAATTAAAACTAGATATAAAATGAAGATCAAAACTAAATAATAATCAGAGAAAATTCAAATAATTCACCAACAAATTTATAATAGAGTTTGGCTTCAATAGCATATGTCTTCGGGTCTGTTTGAAATGAGGACCATTATCATTAATTTTTTGCAAAAAATGGCTTCCAAAATCAATACAAGTATTGAATTCACCTTCTCTAATCTCTGTTTGCCTATAAAAATATCTCTCAGACCTGAAATAATGGCCCAAGGCCGTACAAAGCAATATTGAGACTCTAACCTTCTTAAAACTCTTTACACAATCAACTTCTATGTCTATTCAAGTAGAAATTAGTCCCTTTTATAACACTTCAACCTCTATGGCTGAAGTGGTCAAGGCATTAACCTTTTTCGCCCTAGGTGCAAGGTTCAAAACTGCCTCCCAACTTTCTAGGTGCTTGGGAAGAGTGAAGAGGTTGGCCTTCCTTCTTTCTAGGCGCTTAGCATGAGATTTGAAAGTTTTTCCCTCTTTTTTTGGCACCTTTAACATGTCTTTGTCCCACATGCATTGGGTATGATAGTTTAAATACTTAAAATAGCCAAGTTGAGGATTGGTGGGATGACATGGTGGGTGATGTGGCAGCTTGTGCAAGTTGGTGCCTTATTTTAAAATTTCAAATAACATGTGAATAAAAACACCAAACAATTTTTTTTTTGCACTAAATTATTTTTCCACGTGTCAAAAAGATATTCATCCACTTGGCATGTTTTTAATAGTGACACATCACTTTTGATACCCCCTTTCACAAGATTTCTTTAACTAGCCATATCTTGAGCATCTGAACTCCATTTTTCATTCCAGAAGAAGCGCTAGAAAGCTCTCGGTGAATACTACAATGTGAAAATGATTTGAAGACTTTTAAAAATGAAATGGTACATGGATCCACTTGGATCAGCTTCTTAAGAGATTCTTTTTAGTGGATATGTAAGTGTTTTTGTGGTGTTCTTAAAAAATTCCTTGAAGTCAAGAGATGAGTGTTTCTAGTTGTATTTAGTGTGTCAAGATGGGAGAAGTGCATTGATGAGTTTAGAGTGATGTCATAAGGTGTTTTTTTATGTATATAGTGTCTATAGGATTAAAATGGGTGTTTTTAGGTTACATAATAATATTTATGGAATGTTAAGAAGAGTATGGGGCTCAGAAAGGTCTATGCACTTATTTGTGATGTGTTCTAGGTGGTTTTGTATCTTGGTGATCTTGTTTGTGTGTTTTAGAGGTTTTTATGTGCTCTTGGATTTATCTTATTATTGTAGATCAAAGCCATGGTATAGAAAGTCAAGTTTCCTAAAGGTGTGAAGGTTTAGATCTTGGTCTAGAAGTGTGTGATAGTTGTCTCCAATTGTGTAAAAATTTTCATAGGTGGGCATTCACCAAAAGGGGGTTTGTTGACCTTATTTGTTTTAAGATTCTACAATTTTTGGCTATGATATAAAAGTGGTTTGAATTAGGAATTAAGGTCTAAGGATTATTAATATATTAAATGGTACAAATGGGTTGTCAAATCAAGCTTCACAAAGATATTAAGCTTTGTGGTTTTCAAATTATTCATGTTTTTATCAAGATGGAGACCTAATTGGCTAGTAAGTTTGTGAAGGAAGTATGTGACAAATGATGATCTAGGTGATTAAAATTGGTGTGCTTGAGGGAACATATGTGAGTGATCTAGATATGAAGTTTTATGTCTTGAAAGTATGTCTACTAAAAGTTGTGGGCTATGAAAGTTCCTAATAGGGCTACAAGGAGTCTAAACATTCCTAGTGTGAAGATTTTATGTTTTTTCTTAGTTTATAAAAAAGAGAAAAGAACGAGTGTTTCAAGGTGAGTTTTTAGTTTGTTTTAGAGTATATTTCCTATTTTTTTAGTGGCATTAAGTTTTGTTGGTGGTCCTTTAGGTGGATTTAGAGAGAAGGTTGTAAGCCTGTATGGTGGTTCTTCATGATATATGAAGATGCTCAAGAGGTACAATGGCTCAGAGATATTATGGGGATTCAATATAAGATGTTTATTAATGATTTCCATTATATTTTAGTGATTTTGTGTGTTCTTTCTTCATTTGTTGTAGTGTTTGGTTTAAAAGAGTGTTCACATATAGAAAGAGGAAGTTGTCAAGTCAAGAAGAGGTTGGCTGAAGGTAAGGGGGACTTTATATTGTATTTATAAGGTGGTCCCCTCCTATGGATGGTATTTTTAGGTCCTTAGGATCAATTATTTCCAATTTATTCATTGTGTCAAAGGGAGAAATGGTTCTTATTATAAGAATGCTTAAAGAGAAAGAAGGAAGGTGAGATGTATGATGGGTGTTGACATCAATGACAAATGGGGATATTTTTGGAGAGTTTTTAATGATTTCATGGAGGTGTCAAAGTGAGTGTATGAATTATCTTGATATTCTAAGAGTTAATGAAAAAGTGTGCAACGTGCTTTTCCTAGTATGCTTGAAGTAGGATTGCTTGATCTTTAGTTTTAGCCTGTTAGGGATGGATATAAAGTATTGAGAATACGTGAGGGGTCATATCAAAGTTTAAAGATGATTTGAGAGCTTGTATAAATGCATGGTATTCATATGGTTTAGCATTATGTTCATTTTGGCATACTTGGTTATGTGATAGAATAAATTGAGTAAGGAGCTTGTTGACATCACCATTACCATGTATTGATAAGTCAATGAGAGTTGTTAATATGGGTGTGATCACATTAGTCCCAAGTTACTATGTTCCAAGTTTTAGGTCGTGAAGTTGTGTATAGAAAAATATATAATTGTGTAAATTTGGCTTCCCAAGTAGTTTGTAATGTTTTCCCATACTTAGTTATATTTGCAAAGGAGATATAAGTTTAAGTATAGTCAAATAAGTAGTTTGATGAAATCATATTTCACATGTGTGAAGGTTATAATATCATATTGACATATGGATTGATTCCCCTATGAAATAATATCATATGGTTTAAATTTTATGACATGAGATTAAGCACAAATTTTTTTATTAAGGTTCAATGTTGGCCTTCCAATCAGATTACAGTGGTTCTTATACTTAGCCAAACCATCACTGCATGTCATGCAGACATGGATGAACCAAAAAGTTTGAGAATTTATTTTTGGTACTTATAAAGACAACTAAGGTCAAAGGAGTTTATGTAAATATTTTCTATAGTGCCAATATGGTCCCCTAAAAATTTGGACTCTAGAAGTGTTTTCTTGCTCAAGTTATAAAGCTTCAAAATTGCCCTTATAGATTGTGTCAGGATAAAGACCATCAAGTTTAAATATGATAAAATGAGTGTCTCATTCCTCTCAATAATCACTTCATTCTTATGATAACCTTATTGAGGTTCCTTAATAGTTGTAACTTGATTTTTAACCTTATTAACTAGGACATTTTTCTTGTCTTAAATACTTTCTTGGATAGACCTCTAAGATGGAAAATTTTGAGGTCACTAGTCACTATATATAATGGTACATGTTAAATCAGAGATCTTGATCCAATTGTGTATAAAAGTCAACATGTCAAAGGTTGCATGCATAGGTGAAAAGTGTCATAAGCTCACTAGTTTGACAAAAGATCAATCATGAGCGATGATTCATACTAACAAAGATTAATGGTGTAGGACAAGTCAAAGAGTCAACAATGCATGTGAGACTCCCAAGTGGCACAATAATATGGGAATGTTATTAAAGTGATCAAAAGGCATGAAAGGTGCCAAGTATCATAATCTTGGGAGTTCTAAGCAAGATCTAACAGTGAGCATGCAAGATAAAGACCTCATTAATCCATATAGATCAATGGAGTGCATTTGTTCCAAATTTTTAGGAAGCAGCAAGATGATGAAAAGTGTTTAAAGATTAACAGTTTTTCAATGACCATTAAAATTCAAATATTTTAATTTAATGGAGGAAAGACTAGTGCTTCATTTTTAAGCCATAACTTTTGATCTATGCAGAATTTGATGTTTTAGTAAAAAGGTTGTAGAGGACTTCAAGGCACATCTATAAATCTTCATTTTAAGGTATAAATGTTTATAAAATCAAATTTATTTAGCTTAAAAGTTTATTGTGTGTTTGTTCATGTACTGAAAGTAACCAAAGAAGGGTAATAGAGTTTTTTTTATGGTATTTCAATATTTCAAGATGAGATAACTATTGGAGAGTGTTGTGGACTCTATGAGGTCCATTTATGCTGATTAGTAAGGTTTGATAAATCATTTAAGTATGATAAAAGTATTATAAGGTGACTATGTGTTCATTTATAGTGGTTGTGTGCACATAATGTTGTTTGAGCAAATTGAGCTTTAGTAAAAGGGTGTTAAGAAGGTTTTTATCACTTAAGGAATACCTATAGATTGTGTGGCATGGGTCCATGTATTTTAAAGTGTTATTGTGTTCTTATTTATCTTAGATAAGTGTTATATATGTGAATGGGTTTCCATAGGACCTAAGAGGACACTTAAACCTATTTGAGAGAGGGTACTGCTTAAAGGTGATGCATGTAGATGCCTTAAAGAGTGAAGGAATGTGTTGTGGCCAACATGGAAGGTTTTTAACATGATATTAATGAATACTATATAAAATATGACACCAAAGATGGTGATTCTTAGATGAGTGAGGCTTGAGAGAAGAGATGTGTGTCAGAGTTGAAGAGCAAAGGAAAGAAAAAAGGGTGTATGCCCAGTGATGGGTTGTAGAGTAGAGCAAGTTTATGAATTTATGTATGATCTATATTTTATATTTCTAATGTCATAGATAGTTCTTTTGAAATTTTTAAAAGTAAGGATAAGCAAAAGATAGATGATGTTTGTGTGAGTTTGGTGGATGATTTAAGAGGTAGATCAGAGTGTGGATTGTGTAGTGTGCAGAGTTAAAGAGGGCTCATATAAATTATATCTCCATCAAATTGGTAGGTAATCAATGATCAAGAGATGTTATTTTCATAGGTGTTGGGAGGGTGCTCAACATCTAGGTTAGAAGGACTTGACTAATAGGTGGTCAAAAGGACTTGATCATCTTAGGGGTAGGTGTTCCTTGTGAAATAGGTGTTTCACTAAAGCTAATAAAAAAGACTTGATCAATAGGTGGTCATAAGGACTTGATCATTCTAGGGATAGATGTTCCTTGTGAAACATGTGTTTCAATATATTTTGGTTAGAAGGACTTGACTAGTCTCAGTATTGTGATCATATTATAGGATAAGTAGTCCATGTGTTTACATGATTGAGAGTGGATTTTATTCCCCAAGAGGGTTTCCCACATAGATCTTGTGTTGTGTGTGTGATCTTGCATTATATTCATTTTTTATTGTTATAAACATATTTTATTCTTCATTAATGGTTATATTGAATGCTTAAGTGTTTGAAGGGTTTAGAAACTGAATTGGATTATCTGTGACCACTGATTCATCCCCCCCCCACTCTAAGTGATTTTACATCTAAAAAATTCATCCCAAGTATTGATGGATGTAGGTATTAAAACCCTATACCAATAGAGTGCCTTATGTTTCAAGGAAGTGGCCAATATTTTCATAGCCACATACTCTTGGGTGACAATATGAAGTGATCATAAATTGGCTATGTCTACAACATGTTATGTAGGGGTGGTTGAGTTGGGTAACATTAGATAACTTTAATTTTGGTCCCTCTAGGCATGCCAAAAATTTTAACACTCCAAACTGTACCCTTAAGAGAAGATGGTTTAGTTCTCTCCAAGCTTGGGTTAACATGGGATGGGTATAAAGTCTTTCAGTGACCTGTAAGAGGACTAAACCTCTAGTTTACAGAGATAGATCCCCTTTACATTAGATTAATATTACTTCCTAAGACCTATTTTTTTGGGTGAAAAGGGATAGATAAATACACAAAATGAAACCTAATCTAAAGAGGTGATGTACTAATATTCATCCATCCACTCTTAACTGATATTTAATCTAATAATTTATGAATCAAGTAGAGATTAATGACTAAATTAGAATTATTAATGAAATTTTCAACATAAATGTTTCATGTTAATTCTATGGTGAATGTATTAAACTTGAAGACAATTAGAAAGAGGCCTAATTGAAGTACTATCAACCAACTTACTCTTTAGCATAGATACCACACTCTAACACATCACATGACCTACATAGGATAAGATTATAAGAACTAGGTGAATGAGAGGACCTACAAAGGAGGATAAATATCACACTTTATTAAAATAAAAAAACCATAAAACACTAATTATATCAAATAAACATATGAATAGTCCTTTATTGATTCAAATAGGTTCTCAAGATATAATTTGGTAGAGTTTTGTTACACCCAATTGAGGGATGCCTTATAATGGAATTAAGGCATAAATATATATGATAATGGATTAGAATCAGATATAATTTTTCATAGGTATAACATGATTGGGTCATTAATGACCGCCATTCCTTTAATTGGTAGTTACAAGCAACTTTCACACTCCATGCATTGTCTTGGCTGACTAGTGTCTTTAATAAATTTTTTTGGAGCATTAAATTCTATTTTTTTTCCAAGACTGACCCATGAGGAGCCTATTCACACAATTATAGGTCAATTATCTCACCTTTTTATAGATACAAGCATTGAAATGGATCAATTGGGCCCTCTCCATGAAGCATTTAGTGACCACCTCTTTCTTGCATGCTAGTATGATTTGGAAACTACCACAAACTTCATGATGGACATGAAATGATTATTTTAACCTCATGTGAGTGTTATATGAGATAAATTATCATTAAATAACCCCATATTTGCCTTTTATACTCATTAATATCCCCTTTTGTTGATTAAGTAGGCTTACTAGCCAAGTAGCCTAGTCTCTTGCCTATTTTCTACTTGGATAACTATGAGGAGTGAATGAGATCTTCAAGATGACTAGGTGAGTATTATTCAAGAATATAAAATCATACCATACCATGATATATTCTTCCAAAAAATATCATACATGTTATTCTTATTTACTTAGATGATTAGGTCACCTCCATTTAGCACAATTAGATTGAATGTTTGACACAGACCTATATGAATAATTTTAGGTAGAATTTTAATTATTTAATTATTTTAGAAGTTGAAATAAGTCTCATGTTTCCCTCTAAAATTATTTTTAACCGTTGACCATGTCTTACACCTTGGATTTTGATGAAAACCTTGGAAAAGTGTAGTTTTTATGAGATCTATATAATAGTTTGTACAAACTAGTACTATAGATGGGATCCCCTAAGAGTTTCCTATAGGATCTAGGTGTTTATTAGGAAATAAAAATTCATTTAGATTAATTTTCTCTAAGTTATTCTCAATTGGGTCCCTATTAGGGTTTTAGGGAGGTTTTAGAAGTTTTAGACTCTTACTAATGGTTCATAAAGGTTAGGACTTTAACCTCTGAACCAATGCCACTGATCTCTTGTATAAAATTCCCCCTAAACTATCCCAAAGTGTTATATCATCTCTCTATGAAACTATTATGTATAGTTATGAGCTTTATAGGTGGTACCTTAAGTGAGAATTATGCATTTTAAGCAGTCTCAAGGCACTTTTCAGGCCAAGGTGACCAACTTTGACCTCTCTCCTATAAACCAAAGTGGTTCACACACAAAAAATAACATTATATACATATCCATGATGGTTTTTGATGTCATATAATATTATTTTATATTTTGTTCCATATTTTAATTGTCATTCCCTTGAGAAAGGTGCTAGACCAATAGATTTGATTAAAGGGTTTCTGATTTTTGACCCTAATCTAGAGTTGTGAATCACTTAGCCACTTTTCTTAACATTAAATTAAAACCTTAAGGATATTAGACCATATGTATTAATTTTATCAAATAACTTACCTCTTCTTTGTGTGCACACAGTCTCTCATTTAAGTACCTAGGCCTATCTTCAAGTGGTTATCAAGAATGAATGCCCTTATAGATATCCAATGTGTAGTTATTAGAGACATAAGGGTCCCTCTCCCTCATTAAAAACTTATGGGATATGCATATACTTCTCAACTTCTTGAATATAGGCTTATAGTGGATCTTTTAGGTCTGATTCATAAATTATACATCTTACACGTGTCAACCAATAGGCCATTTGAGTACTTAAAATACCTATGGACACCATTTAGACCTTTTCATATCCCAATTATCTCATTTTTATTCATATAGAAGTGTAATTCATTCATTGGGTCTAAACTCAAGTTTAAGGAGGGTTTTGAAGGTCCACCATATTAATGATGGTTCATAGAGTATGGACCTCCAAACTAGAGCTTATTTCCATGAATATGTATCCTAAAAATCCCTTAATATATAATAAATAATATTGGATCCCATGAAAAATATACATTGATAAATGAATGAAAGATGGTGTGCTTTGATCTCCTTGCTTGGTAGTTTGTGCAAGTTATAATGTTAATGTTTATTCATAGAGTTGGGCCCATGGATCCCGCTCTCTCCTTTATGGATATTGAATCCATAGGGGTGCCTAAATACCCTAAAGAGAACTAGTTATAAGTCCTTTTGTGATGAAATATATCAATGTTAAATTTGGTAATTCAATATGGTTGTCTAGGATAGTAGACCTTAGGAGGGGCCTAAAACCAAAATAGACCATCTAGTTGCATTCCCATACTTGAAACACATCATTTAGGACCTAATTCATCATTAAACATCTTATCATATAATTTGGTTTGTTTTGAGGTTTGGATCTACCCCTGAGGTGAATATGTGGTCTTAAGGGTTCATGATGGCTTTAGGCCTTATAGGCTCAGATTGGGATTTGGAACCTCAACCCACCTCTAGATGAATTTGTATCCTTAATGTTGTTATATAATCATCCTCATTACAATTTCAACCTTATCCATTTGTCCTTATCTACATATACAATTATAACAACCCTTCTCTCTCTTAAGCTTTCCTTATGCATCACTATCTAGTACATATGTTTATAACAGCTAGTGGTGATGACCTAAGAAATATATCTCAACACTCTGTAGTTGAATTTAGATTTAAAATAAAAATTTTAAAATTTTTAATATATATTTGAGTCTTTTCCTCCCTAACTATGTTATCAAGGCTCATTTACATAATCATAGATCATAGCTTATATGTCTTAGGTATGCAACCCATACCTGCAATCACTATAAATTTGTATCACCATCTTATGAAGTCTTTATGGATATGTGTGTCCTAATCACCATAATAGTCAATTTTACATGATCTTGGAATTGACATTCACTTTGGTCATATACCCTAGATTGATTAAGGCTAGCTCACTGTACATGTTTAAACCATTCTACTTAGTCATCTATTTAGACCTATTATATTTAACACCATTATAATCATGATATAAACACCATATTATTTTGATTTATTCTCTCCATGTAATACCAAGTCTCATATTAAAGGTTTTATACAAAATACAAATAGTCATGTGGTTAGTGATTATGCATGTTATATGCCAAGAGGTCTATTGAATAGGATCATCAGTTAGGAGAGTGATTCCATGGTTATAATTGAGACCCCCCATGTTTAAATACATAAATTTAAGACATACATATTCAAAAGCCATGTCCCTTACTTTAAATTTGAGACTCACTTGCATACGATGGGTTTGAAATATTTTGAAGGGTGGATTTGAGTTATGTCATGTAGGTGATGATTATACTCTCTCAATAGGGCTTATACCTACATAAGTCCCTTTTTCATAGTACTAATGTCTCTTGATAGACTTATGGGGTATTTATAAATTATTTCTATGACTTGGACTTGGTTTGATAGTTAAAACCTATGGGCGATGGTTGTAAGGTCACATAGAGCTTGAATACTTGAACTAAAGGCCTATTATGAGGTTGGTTGATAGTGATGAGACTATCAGATGGTAGAGGTTATCTAAGATCTTGAAATGAACTATTGAATCACACTTAAGATGGAATACAAATATCTTATACATCCATACACACATACTCAATAGGATAAAGAACTTATAATTCACCAATAAGGCATATCGAGTGAGAAACGGGAACTTAGGACTCTGTAAATACCTAAACTTTTATTAAACAACCTTAAATTTTGCTAATAAGGTCTATAGAGGCCTTTGAGAGATAGTTGATGGTTTATTGAATATGAGAGATATAATTATATTTTATCATCTTAAAGGAAATTATTTTCAACATGAATACAACACTTCCTTTTTACCTTTATGGCATCTTGATGACATTCAACAAGCATCCTCAAGAACACACTATCCTTCATTGTAATGAAGCCCAAACATGTAGGCAGTCTCATTTGGAGTTGATATATTATGGTATTTAAGGCCCATATGACCATTTAACCTATAATAACTATGCAATAATACATGAATATCTTCAAGGAGCCACTAAAAAATCTCAAACCACTGCTTATTATCAAACATATATACTGAATATCTCGTTTCATCAATGAAAGCCTACTTAGAGTCTATAGATAGTGGTAGATTAGATGTTTGTTTCTCCTATAGGCTCACATGTGTGATATAAGGATGGAGGATGCTATGGAATGACTTTTAAGGACTAGATAAGACATGAATAAACACTAGTTTCATCAAACTAGCCAATAATGCATTGAAACTATTCCCTTTTTTGGCCCTATGTAGATAAGAAAGGTAACCCAAATTGCTTAACTTCTTATTTTTTATTCATAAATCATAAAGGAATAATATTAAAACTAATTCCCAAGATTAAAATGCCATTATACCCCTTCCTTTTCCCAAGATTTTATACCCTCACCTTCTCTCTCCTGTACAGACTGAACACAAACCTAACATGTTATCCTTGGCCACCAAAGAGCTTGGTAGAGGAAGTGGATTGTTTTTTGGGTTTTATGTCTCTAAAAAACCTAGATTCCTTCATCTGATGCCTTTATTTAACTCCCTTTTCAGATCCATGATTTCATCTAACCAAATTCATACTGTACAAATCCATATTTATCTGAAAACTCTTACAAAACAATGGATTCCTACATTTTCTCATGTTTTAAGATCATGAATCATAATTGGTAGGTATGAGGAGGGAAAATATGGGTCATAAAATATTTTAGAACACATGGTACAATTTGGGAAGATGAAGGGACATGTTTACACATGTGTGGGGCCCATTTAGTGGCAAATAAAGGTCTTTAAGTTGTGAGAAGACACCCTTTAGACATAAAACCATTTGATCATGGCAATGTGGTAATAATGGAGGTCATTAAAGGTGTAAATGGTGGTCTTATTGGAATTTTGAGTTAAAAATAACATCACTTAAGGTGAAACACTCACTTTAAAGCAACATATATATGATTTCAAGTGAAGGATTCAAATAAAAGATACTTTAATACTTATTACAATACCGTAGAACATGATAAAGACCTAAAATAGGATAATATATATCTATATAACACCATTAATACTTATTATCAAGCCATACCTCATCATACTAGATGGATCCATGATAGGGTTATCAATTGTAAACATTGGGTTGTCTTCATCATGAGAAAAAATGGACCATTGAGACCACCCTCAGGCCTATTATAGATAATCATAAATGACTAAACATAAATGGAACTCCTAACACAAGCTTAATTAGGGTGATAAGACAACTACCATGGTATTCTTTGACATACTCAAAATACTTGAATATGTCACCTGATACGATGATCAATGATCTCCTTTTGGACTATCGTAACACTTTAAGAAACATAATATGGGAAACCAAAAGTGATAATTTTGGGTTCTCATGCATGGTTTGACTCCTTTCTAGGTTTAAGGGTAGAAATTATTCAACAAGAGGTTTTTTGGGATATCAACCTCAGTAGAAAACACCTCTGAATTTTTTTAAAAGTGAGTTATTTGTAGGTTGAAATGCACCAATCAAGGAAGAATCAATCTTTTAAGTATATGCACTTGAATCCCTTGTAACCAAAGGAGGGTAAAACCTTTAGGTAAAATTTTAGATCTATAAATCCATCATAACAAGATTAAACCCTAGGAGTCTTGGAAGCCTTGAATTAAAAAAAATTCCATTCATATGGATTGAGTTCACCAAAAGTTTAACCCTACAATGGATGCAATAATATTAACTTGGGAATATAGGGTTAATAATATAGAAATGAAAATGCATAAATATGATAATAAAAACTATAGTAGGCTAATTGAGTGATAAAATTAGATGTAAACTTACAATAAATTTCTTATGTTGATAATAAGCTAAACATAGAAAGTAAAACTAAGCTATATATGGAAATGATAAAGAAGTAATATACTTAGTTATGATAATAATATATGGTTAGATCTAAAATAGGTAGAAAGTAGGATAGAATATTATTTTATAATAGTCATCATATTTTGGATCTGACACTTCTAGAGCCCTAGACATTAATGTCAACGTAGGACAGTTTTGTTGATGTTACTATCTAGGTGTGATGAAAGTTTCTTGTATGAAATATATGTTAAAAAAGGGTATGACCACTTGGATTATTCTAGGTTTGTATTTAAATTTAATATAGTGCATTCATATTGTAGAGTAAAGATTTACTCTATGTTTCATTCTATTTTTTAGTCGCGTGCCACAAAATTTTGTCCTCGCATACTTTGGTTCGAGATGGTGGAGTTTTGAAACAGAGCATGGGCTCTATTTTCCTTTTGGATTCATTTTTGTCTAAGTGTCGGGGTAAATTGGAAGTTGACAAGTGTCATCATCTAAGGCACTTTTCATATTTTCTATGAGTTGGTCAAAATATGCCATGAATCTCACAGTGACTCAGCGGAACGCACCAAGTGTCATCATCTGAAATTTTATACCGACACCCACGTTTCATCTCTTTTCAGCAAAAGGTTTAACAAGATAAGTATCAAGATCAAGTAGAAAGCACCAAGTGGCAGTCACAGAAGGTCTCAATGTTGCTTTTCTAAAAGCAATAGAAGATGCCATGTACCCTAGCAAAAAAGAGTGGAAGCCACCATGTGTTGCGATCCGAATTATCTTCATTTTGCTTCACTGATATAGTAAAGGCTATGGTGGGTCCCAAGTTTTATTTATTAAGTGAAAGCCACTAGGTGTCACTATCCATGTAAATATGAAATGAGATCCATTTGCTTATATATTATAAACAAAGTAAAGTAGAGACCGCTAAGTGTCATCTTCTATAGGTTTCTAAAAAGTAGCTAAAAGAAGCGGAGGCTACCACGTAACCCTAGATAAGTAAAGCAGAGATTTCCATGTGTCTTGTAATGAAGCAATAGAGTTTGAAACCTATCCTTGTGTCCCTTTTAAAGTTACTTGGGTAAGAAATTCTATGGGTCTTATTTTATTTTAAGCTATTGAAGTTTTGGGGAAGCAGATAGTGACAAGTGTCAAAGGTGGAACATTCCTAAGCAAAGACACAAAAGAGTATAAGTTATGTGGAAAGCACCACGTGTCCTCAATAGGTGCTTTGAAACATGCCAAGTGTCATCCTTCGATGTCTCCTAAATTAATAAGAAGGTTTTCAAGAAAATGGATAAGTGTTACCTAGCATTTAAGAGAAGGGAGCGTCCTACAATCTATTTTAGCCAATGAACTACCAGAAGACAAAGCATTTCAGAATCTATAAAATATCTTCTATTAGACACTTCTAGTTTAGTTAGATTTCAGTTGGGCCATTAGATTGGGAATAAGTAGACAATTCAGAGTGAATCCAAGGCTATAAATAAGGGTGCAGAGATCACCAGAAAGGGGGATCAATTATCAGAGAGAATTTGGAGAGAAAATTATTGTAAAGAGTCTAGACTTTCTAGAGCTGTGACTAAGTAATATCATTTGCTTTTGTCTCATTTTTTTGAGTTGAAAGGTTTATATAACTATATGTGTTTCTATGCCTCTTATATGACTATAAAATTCAAATAAGAAGATTGGACCCTATGCCTTTGTTGATATTTTTTGTGTCATTTTCAAAAGTAGTCTAGGCTATAGACTTTCTAGAGCTATGATTAGGAATGTCATTTGTTTTTGTCTCATTTTCTTGAGTTGAAAGGTTTATATAACTATACATGTTTTTGTGCCTCTTATATGACTGGAAAATTCAAATAAGAAGATTGAACCCTATGCCTTTATTGACATTTTCTATATCATAGCAAAAGTAGTCTATATTGTGAACCTCTGTTTCTATTATTTCCATCTTTTACATTGATCATGCACTTGTTTTCTCTTAAATGTAAATGAATCCTACATATAGTCTCATTGTGCTCAGGATTAAGGTCGAATTACATTCAGGCACATCACCATAGATTAGATTTCCTTTCTTGCATGTGTTTTTGATTTAAATTCCTATCCCTTTTCCCAGTATATACTTGATTTAAAGAAGAACCAACTTCTTAAAAATCTAGAGGTTGTTTCAAGACACAAGTCCCATATCTTGAAACTACCCATTGTTTTTGATTAGAATCAAGCACAATTTTAAATCATCAAGAGTTTTTGGCATGCCTGGTGGGATGAATCTTTCAAGGAGGTGAAGAATTTTTGGTGTGTTCTTTGGCCAAATAGCCTTTGGAGGTTTTTATTTTATCAACACCAATGGTGACTTTGAGTTGAATCAGTCGGTTAAGCAGTCCTAGTATCATCAAGAAATCACCATTTGGTATGTATAATTTTGTTACTCAGAGCTATGGGTCTTATGACCCTTCATATATTTTTAATCAAGATTAGGTTGCTTGTGGAATCACATCAAGAAACAAGGATGCATATGGTTATAAGTTTTTCCCTTCATAGGTCTGATATGACCAACCTTAGCCCTGTTATGAGCCATATCAATCTTATGCCCAATCTTCCCAATATGTTACATCTCATACTCAACCTAATCTCATTTCCACCTTCAAAAAAGCATTACTGGGATATAAAAAATATGTGTTAAAGCTTGACAATAGAAGGGGATGCAGCTAATAAATTCCTAATCATGTCATCCATCAAGTAAGAAATGCAGTAGATATGATTAAAAGTGAATGGGCTCCCATTGAAAGAGCAAATTGGCAAAGGATTACATATGAGATGTTGGATGTGAGTGGCTTAATTGAATTTTTAGAAGAGAAGTTGATTATTCATGAGAGATAACCTTACCAAATCTATCAACTTGCATATCCACTGCCACAAGTTTCATATCAGATATACACAGCCCTTGCTCATGAGCCAAGTCAAACCTGTCAAGGTCCTTTCCCCAATGATGTCGAGTCTATGTTGGCAGAAAAGGAAGTGGAATCTAAACCCTCACTTCCCATTCAAGTCCCTCCCACCATTCCTCAAGAATCTTCTTATTTTTCATCACAACCTTCATGCACTCCCCAATTCTATGATGATTCCTATGAACTCCAAGAAAGACTCTTTCAAGAAAATCTAGCTAAGTAAGTTGAGGAATTAGAGGCAAAGATGAGATTGCTTGGAGAAAGAGAGATAGATCTTTCAGACCTTAGAGAGGAACCTAAGCCAAAAAATACCTCTTCTACCAATCCTCAGATCACTTAACATGATGTCCAAATTCTAAGTTGGAAGAGGGAAAATAATGAACCAGCTAGGGATCTTGAAGAAGATAAAATTGATATCTCTTCCCAAGGGAAAATTTTTGGTCACAAGGTCATGAGTTGGAAACAAACAATGGAATCATGGAGTAGAAAGAAGGAGGAGAAAGGTTTTTCTCAAAGTTTTGAATATGTTGAGGCTGCTCTCACTCATGACGATGATCAAGCAGAAGATATTACATTACAACACACCCCATCTACATCCCTCCAAGAGAGATATCAAGCTACATATAATATAGATGAAGTGATGGACAAATGGAAAGAAGAGGATCATTTGATTTTAGCTCAAGAATTATCTCTTCTTTCACATATGTATAACCATCAGTCTTCTTCTTTATCCCTTTTCAAAGAGGAATATATTTTGGAGGAAGCAAATAAGAATGCAGAGGAGTATGCTTAGTTCATGGCTAGTCAAGAAGATTTCATGAGTGCAGATGAAGAAGAAATCACTATAGGTACACCCTTTGATGAACCAGAGTACAAGTCACAAGATTTTGCCTTTATCTCTAATGAAAAAGAGATAATTTTCTATCATGTTTTGAATGACTTGTTTAAAGTCATTGGGGCAGGTTACACTATTCTTCAAGAAGGCTATGAGCTAGCTTTAGGTGAGAAAAGATAGCATTGAGACTCAGATAAGTATGTAGAGGGGATGCAAGCTTTCAGACTTATCCTTTCAAGAGGTTAAAGTCATCGAGGAGGATGATCATGCAATGAAACTCGAGAATGAAACTGATCATGTTTTGAATGACTTGTTTGAAGTCATTGGGGTAGGTTACACTATTCTTTAAGAAGGGTGTGAGCTATCTTCAGGTGGAAAAGATAGAATTGAGACTCAAATAAGTATGTAGAGGGGATGCAAGCTTTCAAACTTATCCTTTCAAGAAGTTGAAGTCATCAAGGAGGATGATCATGAAATGGAACTTAAGAATGAGGAAAAAGGAGATAAGCCAATCAATAAGGTATATCCAAGGGCTTATGGTGTTGAGCCAATAGCCATCGATTTCTTGATGAGACATGCTGGTATGAAGAACCAGCATTTGATAAGCTTTCAAGAACAAGAAGAGTATGTATATATTGGAAGCATCTTTGACTCTAATTCACTCAGATGCAGGCCAATCAAGGTGGCAAGTAGGAAGAACAAGTCACCAGAGCTCCATCCCATTTAGCCATTTGTCTAGCACCATAAATCTTCTTGCCATGAAGGAAACTTTAGAAATTTTCCTTTTGATCTAGGAGGGAGGCAAATATACTTGGTTAGCTATATATAATAGTTTGCTTTTAGTTTTGTTGCTCAATTTTCCCATTTTTTCTTTTCTGCTCTCTCTTGTAAATAAGTGTTCTTTGGGCACATGGCCATGGCTCAGAATCTTTTCAAAAATTTCAAGACTCTTGACACATTAAGTCTCTCTCAAATCTCCATAATTCCCCAGATGTGTCTGATTCCTCAGTGCTAGAAGTGGAAGTTGTTTTGATCCAGCTTGAATTCCAATTGAAGGTTGTAGTTCATATTTTGTAGAGTTTTCACACAAGGACATCATTAACCTTGATTTAGCTTTCTAGGAGTTGCAAAATAAGTAGGGGCTATTTGATGTTGAATGGTCTATTTATCAGATGGCCTTATTAAAGTTGTGATTATTGCCACATTTTTATATGTGAGAAATTGTGGTTTCTTTTTGAGCAGGCTCAAAAGTCCTTAGGGTCACCAATAACTATAGAGTAAAGATTTACTCTAAATTTCATTCTACTTTTTAGTCATGCACCACAAAATTGTGTCCTCACATACTTTGGTTTGAGATGGTGGAGTTTTGAAATAGATCATGGGCTCTATTTTCCTTTTAGATTCATTTTTGTCTAAGTTTTGAGGTAAAGTGAAAGCTGAAAAGTGTCATCATCTGAGGCACTTTTCATATTTTTTGTGAGTTGATCAAAATATTCCATGAATCTCACAGTGACTTAGAAGAATGCACCAAGTGTCATCATCCATAGTTTTATATCGGCACCCGCATTTCATCTCTTTTCAGCAAAAGGTTTAATAAGATAAGTATTAGGATCAAGCAAAAAGTGCCAAGTGGAAATCATGAAAGGTCTCAATGTTGCTTTTCTAAAAGCAACAGAAGATGCCACATACCCTAGAAAAAAAGAGTGGAAGCCACCATGTGTCATGATCTAAATTATCTTCATTTTACTTCATTGATATAACAAAGACTGTGGTGAGTCCCAAGTTTTGTTTCTTAAGTAAGCAAAAGATGCCAGTTGTCATTGTTCATGTAAATATGAAATGAGATCTATTTGCTTATATAGTATAAACAAAGTAAAGTAGAGATTGCCAAGTGTCATCTTCTTAAGGTTTCTAAAAAGTAGCTGAAAGAAGTGGAGGCTACCATGTAACCCCAGATAAGTAAAGTGGAGATTGCCATGTGTCCTATAATGAAGCAACAGAGATTGACACCTGTCCCTATGTCCCTTTTAAAGTTACTTGGGTAAGAAATGTTATGGGTCTTATTTAGTTTAAGCTATTGAAATTTTAAGGAAGCGGATAGCGACAAGTGTCAAAGGCAGAACATTCCTGAGCAAAGACACAAAAGAGTATAAGTTATGTGGAAAGTGCCATGTGTCTTCAATAGTTGTTGTGGAACACACCAAGTGTCATCCTCTAGTGTCTCCTAAAGTAATAAGAAGGTTTTCAAGAAAATGGCTATTGTGTTACATAGCATTTAAGAGAAGGGAGCATCCTGCAATCTATTTCAACCAATGAACTGCCAGAAGACAAAGCATTTTAGAATCTATAAAATATCTTCTGTTAGACACTTCTATTTTAGTTAGATTTCAGTTGGGCGATTAGACTGGAAACAATCAGACAATCTAGAGTGAATCCAAGGCTATAAATAAGGGTGTAGAGATCACTAGAAAGGGGGATCAATTATCAAAGAGAATTTGGAGAGAAAATTATTGTAAAGAGTCTAGACTTTCTAGAGTTGTGACTAAGTAATATCATTTGCTTTTGTCTCATTTTCTTGATTTGAAAGGTTTATATAACTATACATGTTTATGTGCCTCGTATATGATTAGAAAATTCAAATAAGAAGATTGAACCCTATGCCTTTGTTGATATTTTCTGTGTCATTTGTAGAAGTAGTCTAGGCTGTAGAATTTCTAGAGATATGATTATGAATGTCATTTGCTTTTGTCTCATTTTCTTGAGTTGAAAGGTTTATATAACTTTACGTGTTTTTGCACCTCTTATATGACTAGAAAGTTCAAATAAGAAGATTGAACCCTATGCCTTTGTTGACATTTTCTGTATCACAACAAAATTAGTCTATACTGTGAGCCTCTATTTCTATTGTTTCCATCTTTTACATTGATCATGCACTTGTTTGCTCTTAAATGTAAAGGAATCCTACATATAGTCTCATTGTGCTCAAGATTAAGGTCGAATTACATTCAGGTGCATCGCCATAGATTAGATTTCCTTTCTTGTATTTGTGTTTCTGATTTAAATTCCTATCCCTTTTCTTAGTATATACTTGATTCAAAGAAGAACCAACTTATTAAAAATATGGAGGTTGTTTCAAGACGCAAGTCCCATATCTTGAAACTTCCCATTGTTGTTGATTAGAATCAAGTGCAATTTTAAATCATCAACACATATTTAGGTCATGGACTATCACTCACCATGAATTTTTAAAACCCTAGTTTTTCATCTTTATAGTGACCTCAGGGGAATGGGTTAATGGCCACACTATGTCGAGCTAACCTCAAATAACCCTCTATCAGTAAGCACTAGCTATATAGATAATACTCTAAAGAAGGCCTTATACTAATGTCGTTATCCCTTACATATTTCCATGTGTGTGAATCATATAATATGTGCAAAGTAAGTACAATAGTGACCTAGCTTATAACTTGGAAAATTGATTTCTTGGTCTACTCCTTTAGTAATTTAGACTTATATATGTGTTGTTCTTATGACTAGTATGGAATTAAGGGAGCTTTTTAAAATTTAATTATTGATTGAGTGATTTTGATAAGTTTCCTTTGTTTCTTTGGTAATTTTATAGGGTTTTCCTAGGTGAGTAATGAATGAAGGTTGATCTTGTATTTATATCAATCCATTTAGATAATTAACTCACAATAAACCATTTAGGTCAATGATTAGGATAAATTAATTTTAAAAATATATGACTTTAAGGAACTAGACACTTATGTCAGGTTATGACACTAATGTCAATGTTGGTGTTTATCCTAGATGTTAGTGTCTAAGGAGTAAGAAAGTAGGTACAGGCTCAGAACATACATAGGTAGAAGACAAATACATCTTAAGAATTTTAGGCAAGATAAAAGGCATGGGTCATCAACATAAGACTAGATAGATTAAGAGGTATAGGCTAAGGGGTACAAGATAGAGCACATGAAAGACTATCATAAGTGAGAGAAAGGTCTATAATTGAGAGGTGTAGTCAAGGTTTGAATTTTCCAAGTATACAAGATTGAGGTGCTATATAATTGATAAATATCATATACATGGAATTAAAAATACAAATTTATTTACTCTAAAATTTTAGATGGTGAATCATTTATTTTCATAGATTTTTGAAGGCCATGCATGACCATCTTATTGTAAAAACAATTATGAAAACATACATAGATAGAGCTATTTATGTCTAAATTATAATTTATGAGATGGACATTCTAGCACAAATGAAAGATAAACAAAAATTGGATTGAAAATTATGGCCTCCAAAATTTTAGGTTCCACATCAATTGTTCTCAAAAAATTTAATAGGCCATACATGATCATATGAGGCTTTTAAAAGTTTTGAAAATATACCTAAATGGATAGATCTATTTATGGCTAAATTATAATTTCTAACCCAATAATTTTAGTGAAAATTTTTGGATGGAGAATAATTAAGAGGGGGGTCAATCAGTGTCTTCAAAACATTCATTCAATTCCACTTAAGCATACATGAACTATTCATACAAATATGAACATCTAGCAAAGCATATGCAACCATACAAGAACATGAAATAAGATAACACATTACATATGTAGGAAACCATAAAGGGGATGAAAACACACTAATATTTTCTATTGGAATATAGTAATATAAGACAAAAACCAATCTTTAGTTAAGTACCAACCCTAACTAGTCAATCACCCACCAACTAGGCTTTAGAAAGCACCAACCTGTAAGGAGGCACCAACCCCCTAGATGACTTAGCTCCAACTTAGACACCTAATTTCCATGATCACATTAATAACACTATGTTTCTCAAACAAAATATGATGATCATGTTAATTATCTCTTCTCACTCTTCTATCCCTCTCAAACTACCTTCTAGGCTTCTTTATTTAACTAGGTCTCTTCAAGATAGATTATATCATATGACCTTGATCTTCATATATAAATACACTATAAATTATTAATTATAGATCTTATACACTCCTATGATGGTCTAAAAGACCTCCTTCTTCTCAAAAATGTGTTATTTCATTCACTTACACTCTAATTTACAAATAATCCAACAAATTCCTTATATATATACAAGCTTATTGATCATATACCTCTTGGTCGGATATACACACTTGCACTTTGGGATTACCCTTAAAATATGTCATATAACACATTTCATACATTAATCAATCATTACAATAGGTCATCCTCAACTTAAAACACCAAAACCTATTTAAGGTCGTAAGGAAACCTAATTTAATTAGGTTTTAATCACATAAAAATGTAATTTGTACAACTTGAGCATAACTTATAACACCCAAACCATATGTCTCTCCTAATTCCTTACACAACCCACTAGGCATGTTTTTTACTATTTCTCAGTCATCTAAAGCCTTTTAGATTTATCCCAACTATCTTGGAATCCTCTCCTAAGCACATACCTATCCCTCAAGGTCTTTTTTCCCTTGGACACTAGAACCATAAGTTTGACTATAGTGTTGGACCCCAGGGTGTCCACATTTTGGTGCTATTGTCTAAGTCACTCTTAACCTTAAATGATCAGATTTCCTTGGTTCCTTATCTTTTTCCTTATCAACTTAATGTGAATTCATATAACATAGGATCATCATTTTACCTATAAAATCCTATTCAAGGGTCATTTATAAGGGTTGGCAATCATTAAAAAGGCATAAGCTAGAAATAAAATAAGCACATTCAAAAAAATCTTCCTATTCTCTACATGGAACTAACCATTAATATTTCCATCCTCATCAAGCTCTAGCTATTGGAAATATTGTCATTGATGTCAAATGTTTAGTATTATTAGTGATAAAGGCCCCATTGTATTTAATGTTATTTATCTTGGCTAATATGAGTTAATATTTATTTAATATTAATGAATATATTTTTGGTTGCATATGAGACAAAATAAGGGCCCATGGAGAAGTCAAAGAGTCACGGGATAAAGATAAAATAAGGATGGGATGCATTTTCCCATGAAGAGTCATCTTGGGGAATACCAAGAGTCACCAAGTGAAGACAAAAGAGTAAAGGGCGAATTTCTCATGAAGGGACACTTTGAGGAATATGAAAAGTCACCAAAGATAAGGACAAAAGTGGGAAAGACGTTTTTGGTCATGAAGGGTCACCACATGACTTTTCAAATACTTGGATATGAAGGGTCATCCAAGATTGTCACCATTTTCTATGAGGATTGAAAGGTCACAAAGGGGGAAGGCCAAAGGTCATTTGGAAAGCTATAAATAAAGGCTTGAGTAGCCATTTGTAATATGGTTGAGAGAGGTTGATTTGATATTGTAATATCTAGCTTAGAAGAGCAATTGTGAGAGATGATTTGTATTTGTTATATCTAGCTTAGAAGAGCAAAATTGAGAGAGAGGAAGGAGATGTTGTATTGATCTATCATTTGTTGAGATAGCAACATTGAGAGATAGGTGTGTGGTATACACAAAGGGGTTGGTGCTCCTGTGGGTTGGTGCTCATGAATTGTTTCTGAGTTGGTGTTTGGCAAAGGGGTTGGTGCTCCTGTGGGTTGGTGCTCACGAATTATTGCTGGGTTGGTGCTCGGCAAAGGGGTTGGTGCTCCTGTGGGTTGGTGCTCACGAATAGGTGCTGGGTTGGTGCTTGGCAAAGGGGTTTGAAGCTCCTGTGGGTTGGTGCTCACAAATTGTAGCTGAGGTTTGTACTTGGCAAAGGGGTATGGTGCTCCTGTGGGGTTGTTCTCATGAATATATTTGAGATTGATTCTCTATGGATTTTCCCACATTGGGTTTCCATGTTATATCTGGTGTCTCTCTCTATCATGTGTGGATGCTTATTGTTTGAGTTTTATCGCATATCTTGAATGTTTTATTAAGTGGATTTTGGTTAAAGGAAAGATTTATAAGATATATAATATAATGATTCACCCCCCTCTCAGTATATTCTATGCTTAACAATTGGTATCAGAGCAGGTTCCTTTAAAAAGAGTTTAACGGCTTGAAGGTAGATCAAAGAAAAACATAAGATGGCCAAGCAACTAAAGAAGGAGAATCAAAATTTGAAATCTATGGTTGAGGCTCTTAAGGAAAAGGTGTGTATCTTGGATTCTAAGTTGGCTATAGAATTAAAAGAAAATAAGATATTTATTCAAGATCTTAAGAATCAGATAGAGGTTGTAAATTCAATTTTAACATCAAAATAAAAGAGTGTAATAATTTGAAGGATGAGTTAGATTCTTTAAAGGATAATCATGAGAAGCTTATAATCAAGGTTGAGAAATATCATGAAATGTCAGTCCAAGGAAAGGAGGATGCAGGTTTTGAAGGCAAATCAAAGAAGCCAATCAGGCAGCCCAATGCTTTCAAGTTTTCAAATTCTTTTCATGGCCGTTGTTTTGTTTGTCATCATGTTGGTCATAAGGCAAGAGATTGTATGAGAAGAAGCAATCAATCAAAGGGGTATCTCAGTCACATTCAAGAAAAAGGTATGCGAAATATTGTTTGCTTTTGTTGTCATGAGGTTGGACATATTGCTAGATTATGCTAAAATAAAGTAAAGAGATATTCAAAGTATGTCAAAGGTTACAGAGACCCTATGAAATATGAGAAAAGACAAATTCAGGTTTGGAGACCTAAAATAGTAAAGGTTAATCAGGTTAAGTTCAAAAATGAAAATGAATTACTTGCTATAGTAGATAAAGAATCAAATAAGAAGGATTGTACAGAATCTCTTGTTACATTTGAGCATGAGCTTTGTCAAGATAATATAGTTTCAAAAGTTGAGAAAAAGAAAAACATCATAAATGATAAGGTTAGTAGGTCAAAAAGGTTAGACATGCTTAAACGGATTTTAAAAGAAAAACACAAGAAGATCAAGGAAGAAATAGAGGAGATGTGGGAATCTCTTGAGATATATTTCTAGAACCCTTCTGTGTGGGGGTGTCTCTTCTAGGCTTCAAGGAGACACTTTTAAGAAAATTGAAGCATGGTGGGTGCTATTGGGTCTTGGATATTTTGCATGACAAGAAGGTGAGTTGACAGATTAATTTGTATATCTTTTGAGGGAATATATTTTTGAAAAAAAATTTGCATCAGTATTATGGTTTGAGGCTATTAGAATGATTCTTGCATATGCAGTGTTTCAAATGATTATGGTCATAAGAGATTAGAATGTTGAAAAAGAGCTAATAGTTGTAGAGAAAAAGAAAAGGATACTCATGAAGATTCAATCAAGAAGGATCAAAGTTATTAAGCTCCATTCATCAAGAAGAAGGTTTAGTCATGTTCATGGCAGAAGAAACAACCTAAAGATTCTATGTTGGTGCAAAAAGCTTTGCATGTAAGAGATAAAGATCAGCCATGGTTCATTGATAGTAGATGTTTGAGGCATATGACATGAGATAAGAGTAAAGAAGATCAATGGTGGTATAGTGAGATTCAGAGATAAAACCACTACCAAGATAGCTGAAAAAGGTACTTTAATTTTGGATAATGGTAGAACCAAGACTAAGATTATTTTATAAGCATAATATATTGAGTTTAAGGCAAATATTTGATCAAGGATACACCTTAAAGTTTCATGTGGAAGGTTTTGAGATTAGAAGGAAATATTCAAATGAGTTGATTACAGATTCTCAAAGGACAGGTAAAATCAGATATCTTCTCAAAAATTAGTGAGAGGAGTTAGGAGTAATTTCTATTACTTCTTGCCATTGATGTTCAACATCAAGTGAGGGGGAGCTAAGTGTTAGCTCTAAGTAGGCCCTTTTCCATTGATGTCAAAGGAGGAGAATAATAGGTATAGGTATAGGTGTAGAAAATAGGTACATGGAATTGTTACAGGTTGCTATAGTAAGGGGGAGTTACAGTATGTTTTCAGATGATGGTATGTGTAGGTGACAAGATGTGGTAGTTTCAGGATTGAGGTTGCCATCAATGACAAAGGGGGAGATTGTTGAAAATATTGTCATTGATGTCAAAGGTTTAGTATTATTGGTGATAAAGGCCCCATTGCATTTAATGTTGTTTATCTTGGCTAATATGAGTTAATATTTATTTAATATTAATGAATATATTTTTGGTTGCATATGAGACAAAATAAGGGCCCATGGGAAAGTCGAAGAGTCACAGGATAAAGACAAAAGAAGGATGGGATGCATTTTCCCATGAAGAGTCATCTTGGGGAATACCAAGAGTCACCAAGTGAAGACAAAAGAGTAAAGGGCGAATTTCTCATGAAGGGACACTTTGAGGAATACAAAAAGTCACCAAAGATAAGGACAAAAGTGGGAAAGACATTTTTGGTCATGAAGGGTCACCACATGACTTTTAAAATGCTTGGATATGAAGGGTCATCCAAGATTGGCACCATTTTCTATGAGGATTGAAAGGTCACAAAGGGGGAAGGCCAAAGGTCATTTGGAAAGCTTTAAATAAAGGCTTGAGTAGCCATTTATAATATGGTTGAGAGAGGTTGATTTGATATTATAATATCTAGCTTAGAAGAGCAATTGTGAGAGATGATTTGTATTTGTTATATCTAGCTTAGAAGAGAAAAAGTGAGAGAGAGGAAGGAGATGTTGTATTGATCTATCATTTGTTGAGATAACAACATTGAGAGATAGGTGTGTGGTATACACAAAGGGGTTGGTGCTCCTGTGGGTTGGTGCTCATGAATTTTTGCTGAGTTGGTGCTTGGCAAAGGGGTTGGTGCTCTTGTGGGTTGGTGCTCACAAATTATTGTTGGGTTGGTGCTTGGTAAAGGGATTGGTGCTCCTATGGGTTGGTGCTCATGAATAGGTGCTGGGTTGGTGCTCGGCAAAGGGGTTTGAAGCTCCTGTGGGTTGGTGCTCACAAATTTTAGCTAAGGTTTGTACTTGACAAAGGGGTAATGTGCTCCTGTGGGGTTGTTCTCATAAACATATTTGAGATTGATTCTCTGTGGTTTTTCCCACATTGGGTTTCCACATTATATCTAGTGTCTCTCTCTATCTTGTGTGGATGTTTATTTTTTGAGTTTTATTGCATATCTTGAATGTTTGATTAAGTGGATTTTGGTTAACAGAAAGATTTATAAGATATATAATATACTGATTCACCCCCCCTCTTAGTATATTCCATGCTTAACACTGGCACAAGTCATGAGTCATCTCAATCTTGACAAAATTTGTATAATACTTTCATTACGTATACAAGATTGCATTATACACATTCAATTTGGGAAAACTGCATTGGCCTTGATCCCTCTTCAAAGTATTGGTATGTAGGCAACATGTCCACACTTGGGGTGTGATCACACATTCAATGCATAATTCACACTAACCCATTTTTCTAGTTGATTTAAGAGCACTTATCAAGCCTAAGGAGGAACTAGGCCCCTAAGAGATAAAATTAGTTGCACATAGAGATCCATAGATGATTGAGACTTGCAAATTCAGACATAGAGCCTCCAAAAGCATTAGAATAGAACCCAAAAAGCTCATAGGAAATAGATCAAAAGGACTATATCACCAAAAATAAGACTATAGTGATACAACCTAAAGTGTCTAGTTTTTAGTGCTACTATCTAGGTAGAAAACAAACTTATGGATCCTATTTTTGATAGTCTACCCAGTCAGCTCACCAATTTATAGTTCTTGATTCCTCCATCTCAGTCTCAAAATTAGTTAAGTTCACTGTATATCCCATTGTTTGCTATTTTTATTAATTAATTGATCAAATCTACATTTAGAAAATTAGTAAGTTAATTTAGGCATATTGTATTGCATGTTTGCTAGATTAATATAGACCCTTTACTAATTAGGAAATTAAACACTTAGTTTCCCAAAAATAATAAAGCTTTTGGTGAACCCGACTTACTTTGAATTTTCACACAAAAACACTAGAAACCCTAGGGATGATTATTTCTAATTTTTTGCAATATTTTACTAAATTTTATAGAATTTAGAAATCATAAAACTACAAATTTAGTGCAATATTTTCAATAATTCACTCAAACCCTAGTTTCCACATACTAGGTCCTTTTTACACAAAATCACTAGGAAATATATTCTGCTAAATTTAGAAATATTTTCATATTTTCCTAAATTTTTCAAGTTCAAATCTACAAATCTTTAGTCATTTTTTTGAAATCATCACATTAATTTTGAAAAAAATTGTTTCAAACCCTAGTTTCATCAACTAATTTCCAATAAATTTTTAGCACTATTCCACTTATTTTTTATAAATTTTGATTAAATATTAAAATCAAAAAATCATTTTCAAATTTAAAAGTTCATAGTATTATGTAAATCATGTTCCTAAAAAATCCCTAGGTGCATACACTAGGTCCTATTGCATTTTGAGCTATCACCTTACATGTTTGGTAGCTTCGTATCCTTTTTTGCACAAATTCTAAACTACTATTTTAGACTTTTTCCTTTCTTTTATCTAGTACTTTCTAGTTTTAACACATTACCTATTACAAAACATTTAAATACATTTCAAATTGTTTTCCTACTTGTACAATGGCCCAATATACTAGTTTTGATGAAAATGATAAAAGAGATCTTTAACAAGTCTTAAATAAACACCTAGATATTCAAGATGACATGTTTATAATTCTACAAGAGGAAAAACAAAAGGTAAACAATGGTCAATCTTCTCAAACTATAGAAACACTAGTTCCACATGATATTATGGGGCAACTATGTCACAACAACCCCCTATAGTAGCCCAACCTTATTCTATGCCACTAGTTGTAGCTAGTACATCCCTATCTCCTGATGTGGTAGCCCTTGTGTAAGAGATTTGATCTCTTCAATCTAAGGTGCAAAATCTTGAGCAAGGTACCACTAGATCTACATAGGCATTAGATTTTGTCACTTTATTGCATACACCTTTAGCATGACATATAGTTACTATGCCCTTACCACCTAGATTTGTACAACCTAAACTCACTGTTTATGATGGAAAAGGTGACCAAGAGACACATTTGAGAGCCTTTCATGTAGCTTGTCTAGATTATGTACAAAATGACTAGCTATCAACTAAGTTATTTCCAAGGAGCCTCAAGGATTATGCACTACAATAGTTTTACAATATACTAAATCAGTCAATAAATACATTAAATCCTCTTACCAACATGTTTCTATCACACTTCAGTATCAACATCAATGATAAGTAGTCATATGCTCAAATTGCACAACATAAATAAAAGCCTAATGAGCCTCTCATCAAGTATGTTCTTAGATATAATACCATACTGGCTAAGATGACTATCCCTATGGTAGATCAAGAGTTATAGGTCCTCTTCAATAAAAGTTTTCTACCAATTTTTCATGAGACAATCATGTTCAAAAGATTCTCTTCTTTCACTAAATAATGTCACACTTTAAAAGAATGATAAATCAAACTCATATAAATGGGCAAACTCAATTACATAAGTGTATCAGATACAACTACTAAGAGTAAGAGCAAAGTCCCATATAAGGTCAAGTTTAATTACAATAAAGGATAGAATCAACAAATAGTCAATGCATCTTTAGAGCCTCCACAGTGATTCACATTATTAATACCTCCTTAGAAACATTTTACAAATCTACCAATTTTTCTAGCTAGAGTTTTACAATAGCTAATAAAATCTAATATCATTTCTCTACCTCTTATTAGATATGTTGATCCAACAAAGCCTCTTCCATGGGGATATTATAAAAATACATTTTGAAACTTTCACAAGGCACCAAGCCATACTATAAACATATGAATTAGTCTGAGGCATAAGATACATGATCTAATTAATGCTAATCAAATTAATCTAGGCACTTCAATTGAGCCTCGTTAGGCCAAACCAACATAGAATAAGTCACTTAAAATATTTTTAGATCCATTTCCATAGCATGGTAAGTTAGAGGTCTATGACACATTAGGTGTACATCATGCATATCAAACACATCCTCTACTATCTACATATAAAGCACTAACAACTAATTCACATCCATTGAGCCACATGATTGGTACCTTTCATTCTAGCCTTATAGTTAAACGTTCCATCTCCTTTTTTGATTAGTAGATTATCGAGGATGACATAAATTATCATGCACTCTTCATCAAAAAATTTATTCATGATCATCCCATTCATAGTGTTTTAATTGACAATGGGTCTAGTGTTAACATGTGTACTATGACACTACTAAAACATTTAGGGTATACAAAAGAGGATATCACTCTAAAAAATATAATTATCAATGGATTTAGTGGACATATTCAAACTAAATTAGGTGAGATCCTCATCCTTTTACAGGTTGGTCCTACATGCATGACCACCCCATTCCCTATAGTTCCAAGCATAGGAGTTTTTGACATGTTACTTGGTAGACCTTGGATACAAAAACTCTAATTAGTTCCATATATAGTACATCAATGCATGAAATTCATTCATTTTAATCAGGTTATTATAGTTACTAGAGTTCCATATGAGTTACCACTTCTAGTTTGAATTCTAGTTTTAGTTCTAGAGACATTTTTAGTTCTATCACCAGTTATAGCTCCATCACTAGTACAGAGGGTCATACAACTCCACAAATTTATGATTATATATATATATTAGCTAAAATTTTCACACCTAGAGTAGTTTTATTGAGATCTCATGCATCTACACATTGAGCACATGTTTAGAGAGATTCTCCTACTTACAAATGGGTCTCTAAGAGCCCTATAATTGTATCTACTTTTTAGATTTATAGAGGATCCCTAAAATCAGTTTCTACTTCATAGATTTTAGAGAATTTACACCATATCCACCTTATAGAGCATCATTCTTATAACTTCCATCATGTCTCACAATCATGCATGATTTGACTTTTTGAACTGGATACCATGACATGGAGTCTCATTTGAGACTCATCAGTTAGTATCATTCCTTTTTAGCATTATCTGTACATAGTCTTCTTATGCTTGATTGTATATAGATTATTTCAAAAATACAAAAATAATTCAAAATTCAAAAATACAAGCACATCAATTATATGCATCATCTATATTCTTACATTACTAAAACACTATGCTAGACTTACATTACATTATTATATACTAATTGTTTGTCAATTTATCTATATTACCATGCTTCACTTGATCTTATTTTATTTTGTGTAGTACATCTAGATACTTCATTTCTTTAATCCACCTATCAAGGGGGTATCTTAATTATACATTATAGACACACATCAATACATCTACCCACTATGGGCACACTCTACATGAGTACACCATCTAGGTTATGTCATTCTCACACTCTACACTCTAGACATCTTGTGTAGTAGATACCTTACTTGATTACATAAATATCACATCAACATCTAGTAGCATTTATCACACTTTTGTATTTCATAGCATATACATTATAATTGTACCAAATCTTGTATACTCATGCTTCTTATTTTCTATAGTTAGATACTTGTCTATATTTTCAGTATTTACATTCTTCCATTTGTGCTTTGATTAGCTAGATGTGTTTTCATTTTCTAGTTCCTATTTACTTCTTACTTCTTTATTTATCTTTATGTGTACAATGCCATGATTTCAACCATGCATTTACCTTATTTATTGGATGCCATGATGGAAATCATGCTCCATCCCTCCATGTTGATAATAACTAACATCTCACATTCCATATTTCTCCCATGCACATACTATTAACATGTTATATCTATCTAGCCATACCCCTTTGGATCTAACAATCTCTCTTTACAACTTTTGTTATATCTTGAGATCATGAATATCAATGCTATATCAAACATTTTTGTAACTTAAACACACTTGCAAGGCTTCTTCTTGTAAGGGTAGTAATTTTAGGGTCTTAATTCTTACCCTCAAAGAAGGGTGAAATAAATAGGGGTTTCATCACAGAGATTAGAGCTCCTAAATGGTTGAAATAGTAGTTTAAAATGCATAGTTCAAATTCCAAAATTTAGTATAGACAAGCCTGATCAGGTAGACATCAGAGAACACAATCTAGTTTTTAGTTTTGGCTCTAGACAATAACCCAAAAAATGGGACTATAGTATTGGACCCCAAAGTGTCTAGTTTCTACAACTAGTGTCCAAACATTAGAATTTCTAGCTTTTCCAGAATCAAGTAGAGGGGTGAGTTTAGTCATAGTTTTGCTAGTATAGTTCAGTTCAAAAATCAATAGTTTTTAGCACTTATTTTGCTCAAAGAATATAGATACATGGGGCATCATTCATGACATGAGGGTTTCCATTTCAAGTTTAAATATGATAGTTTGTATAAATTTTAGTTTAGAATATATGTTCTAGACACTAGTTATTAGGGGTAATGTGCATGGCACATGGGCCTTCTCTTTTCTAAGTTTAGTAACTTTCCTTGTATTTTCCTAACAATTGTATGCCTTACTCCATCTATAGGTGGTTGGTATCACTTTCAAGTAAACTTTGATACAAGTTTACTTCCCACGTACCTGAGTTCTTGAGTGGCTTCCTAAGCCTTGATTCTAGTTTTGGAGGGGCTTCTATACAAGTCCAATATCCATCTTTTGAAGTGGCCAACATTGGCCTAGTTTTTAGTTACATTTGGCTATCAATACCAACATTATCAAATTATATGATGTTCATGGGCCTCATGAGCCATCTCATATGACATTTATCTTATACTGGTATCTTTCTATTCAGCTTCACATCATGAGGTAATGATGGAGCTAAAGGACTAGCTAGCCTTTATATTCTTGAGCCACCTATTCAGAGGGATTAGACACATAGTCCAAACATTGATTAACACATGCATGATTTATTAACTTCACATAGTTGGTGAAAATGGATCAAAAGGGACTACCTTTGCATTATTGATCCACCTTCTAGGGGATTAAGCATTTAGCTCATCAATTGATATAACTCTTGGTTTAATATTCATCTAGAATCACTCAAAATAATCTAGTAGCACAATAGGTTTTGTATTTGTTCACGTACCTAGTGAGGTTTATTCATTCTTTTCTCTTCCTTTCTCTCTCTTTACCTAGCTTTGTATGTTCTTATTTTAGATATACCATATCTAGTAAGAATTGATCTACTTTCACTTTACTTGTAGATTTACACAATACAATGTGATCTCACTACGCATAATCCAACATCACACATCTTCTTGGGCTTAACCTCATAGGTAAGTTTAGGTATGATTCTATCTTTCTCCTTTGTCCTAGTATTTAAAATAAAGGAGGGGGGGAAATGTGATCTCACTAAATACTTAGAATAAAGGGGGGGAATGTAATCACATAAAAATTGAATTTGTATAACTTGAGCATGACTTGTGACACCCAAACCATAGGTATCTCCTACTTCCTTACATGACCCACTAAGCATGCTTTTTACTATTTCCAATCATCTAAAACCTTCCAAATTTAGCCCCAACTATCCCAAACTCCTCTCCTAGGCAAAAACATATCCCCTAGGTTCCCTTTCCCCTTGGACACTAGCACCATAATCTATATTATAGTATTGGACCTTAGGTTATCCACTTTCTAGTGCTATTGTCCAAGTCACTCTTACCCTCAAATGGTCAGATTTCCTTAGTTCCTTATCTTTTTCCCTGTTAGCCTAATGTGAATTCATTTAACTTAGGATCATTAGTTTCCCTATAAAATATTATTCAAGGGTCATTTATAAGGGTTGGGAATCATTTAAAAGGCACAAGCTATAAATACACTAAGCATATTTAAGCAAATATTCCTATTATCTGTATATAACTAACCATTATTATTTCCAACCTACTTAAGATCTCTCACAAGTCATGAGTCATCTCAATCTTACCAAAATTTGCATTGTAATTACATTGTATACATAATATTACATAACACACATTCAATTTGGGAGAACTACATTGGCATTGATCCCTCTTCAAAGTATTAGTATGTAGGAAGCATGCCCACACATGGGGTGTGATCACATGTTTAGTGAATAATACCCACTAACCCATTTTTCTAGTTGATTCAAAACCACTTATCAAGCCTAAGGAGGAACTAGGACCCTAGGAGACAAAATCAATTGCACACAAAGATCCACATATGATCAAGACTTCTAAATTTAAACATAGAGACTCCAGAAGCATCATAATAGAACCCTAAAAGCTTAGAGGAATTAGATCAAAAGGACTATGACACCAAAAATAGGACTATAGCGTTGGACACCAAAGTGTCTAGTATTTGGTGCTATTAACCAAGTAAAAAAAGACTTTTGGTTATTGTCTTTTATAGTCTACCTAGTTAGCTCATCAATTTGTAGTTCTTAATTCCTCCATCTTAGTCCAAAAATCAACTAAGTTCACTTTATATCCCATT
Organism: Torreya grandis; assembly: GCA_037957365.1. Taxonomy (NCBI): domain Eukaryota; kingdom Viridiplantae; phylum Streptophyta; class Pinopsida; order Cupressales; family Taxaceae; genus Torreya; species Torreya grandis. Next base: position 1,904,465 of record JARHVA010000264.1, on the reverse strand, counting down.
GTTTACTATTTTTAGTAATTAATTAATCAAATATAGATTTATCAAATTAATAGGCTAATTTGGGCAAACTATTTTACATGTTTTATAGATTAATCTAAACCCTTTACTAATTAGTAAATTAAACACTTAGTTTCCTAAAAATAGTAAAACATAAGCCTTCATTTATAAATGTTACCCTTTGATTTACTTGGAACACTTTAAAACTCCACACAATACAAGAACACTTCATACACCATTCAATTAAAACCCCACTAAGCTCATATTAGGTTTGTGACACTTTTTATCTCCAACCACCACTTGAAGCACACCAGTAGTCATATTAGGCCTTCACATGTAGAAAGGTTTGCCTTGAATAACTGAACATAACATATTATTTAGCCACACAAAAATGATAATAAATCACATACATATAACCTAAAATACATTAATAACTTCACTATGTGCATTATACTTCATCACATAGGGCAAAAATACTCAAAACCAATACTACAACTTGCTCACTTAGAACTACTAATTTTCCTCAAAGGCTAGTCATGGTGACTCAGACCTCCAACAACTATATATACATTTTAAATGACTTATTATTAATATATATATGAATTATTACATCTATATATCATATTCAAATATAAACATCATATGATCTAGTGGAAAATACTAGTTGTACAGACTAATTTTTCATCCTTACTCCACATAGATCTCACTAAGTTAGGCAAGCCATTTTGGATTCTTCATTTTCACCACTATACTTGACTTACAAGATTTATACCAAGCATGCATAGGTAAAAAAATCTTGAAAAACATTTTCATGCACATGGTTTCATCACTCTATCATGATAACATATTCCTAATCTTCTTCTCACTACTACCTAGGTTTTTCACTATTTCCACCATTAGGCCTATTAGTGATTGACTAACTTGGATGACTAGTTTAGCACTCTTGAGGGATAAAACCTATCTATAAACCTTTATGGACATGAAAAATTAGTCTCAATAATCATCCTCTATACATTTTCATAATTTTACCTAGTCAACTTTGACTACTACAACAAACCTCTAAGAACTTAACACTTTCTTATAGGGTCTACTCACAAACCTAGAAATTTAATCACACCTAGAGGTGTCTGGGAGATTTAAAAAAAACCTCCAATAGCTTCCTTGAGCATACAAATCCATTATGGTCACTTTTGATCAACATCTTCAACATTGGCTCCTTATTAGGGTTCTAAGAGGGTTTAAACATGTTTCTATTCTTAACAATCATTCATAAATAATATCCCCTCAATCCAAAAAAAAATACCTAGAATTTTGATCTAGGAAACTTCCTTGTATATCATGAATATCTTAATTTACCATTAAATTTTTTGATGAGATAATGATCATAAGAAAATCCTTATCAAGTTGAGAACCCTTCATTCTAAGCACTAGAGAGACCTCCAAAAAACTTTTCATGTCTTGTACTTCAAACTATGACCTGAAACATGGTCAACATAGTTTAAAAAACATGGCTCACCTCTAAAAATGCTTAAATAATCTCAAAAACTTTGAAATATAATCATGACCCCTCATTAGGCTGCATTCTCTCTCTTTACTCTCTAGACCTTATCCTACAAACCACATTAGGTCTTAAAAACTGACCTTCATGACTCTTTTCATGCACTCTTGATCTCACTCACATAATTAAGAAACATATCTCATTCTTTATAACTACATACAACCTTCACATTCCTTGATAATAGATCATGATACCTCATTAGGCCAGGTATGGTTTAGAAGTGGTTTAGGTGTAGACTTAGTTTTAAGGTATTACCCTTGTAGGCTCACCTTGAGACTCTCATGAGTTTTAAAATGTCTCAAATACATGATAAAGTAACATCATACAACCACTCATGCCTATGTGCACTCATATTCACCAAGCCACCAAGCTCATACCTTCTCATAAGGTCTCTTCATGTCATGACTAGGCTTCTCAAGCACTTGAAACTTAATATCTAACATTGAAACAATTATTAAAGTATCTACACTTTATTTACATGATCACAAAATTATAAACATCCTCTCATAATATTTTTCTCACTTCACCAAACTTTACTATGCATAGCTTCTCATAGGGTTTAGATTAGAATTTTCAAGACACCTTGTACTCAAGAACTAATAATCAAACATGCTTACCTCAATGATGGAAAATAAGAACACTCTTCAAAAAAAAATCTCACACCACTGAAATAATCTCTTTATGAACAACATTATCTCATGAACTTATCCAAACCTAGAACCTCATAGCCATGCTTCAATGTTTACTTGACCATCACACCTCTTTATGACAAAAATAAAAAATTAAATATGACTTAAACCTTGAAATCAACCTCAAATATCACTCATCATGAATATTCACCATTCACACCTTAACATCAATGATAACACTTCTCAAAAAACTACCCCTTTGTCATTGATGGCAAAATATTTTTCCAATTCGATCGTTCTCATCATCCCCAATTGGGTTAATCTCCCTTCTTGAACTTTCTCCCCTTTTGACATTAATGATAAAGGGTCATACACAATAAAAATTATGGAAACACTCATTTTCCCTCTTTGGAAACTATAGTAAAAAACTATAAAAGAACTCAGAGATAACAAGCTCCCCCTTTGTCTTCATAACTTGAGCTCACCAAATGAATTAACATTATTATCAAACCATTTACAACACAAGTCATGCTAAAATACCAACTTCTATAAACGTATAACAAATTTGATTACCTCTTATATGCTTTTCAACAACTACGCTTGGAGCTTATGAACAAACTAAATATCTTCCCCTCAGACCAAGCATCCACCATGCTTGTACTAATTGAAGAGTGTTCCATAAATCCTAATGAAGTTACCCATTTCCATAGGGCACTTAAAATAACACAAACTCAAGAGATTACAAAATATACATGATCTCAAAAGACTAAATATCCTTTAGGATCATTTTGGGCTTGATTAATCTCTTTGGCTTGACCACTTCATAATCTATGTGGTCAATAATCTGAGCTAATAATGAATATTCCTGACTTGATTTCCCATCTGAAGCATGCTCTACCATATAAAATAGTCCACTTGAGCTTGTTGATTGATCATGACTCACTTTTACTATCTTTGGTTTACATAAATTCATATGCCTTCTCTCTTGCACTGTAGGGGATTTAAACCACTTTTTTTGACTTGATGGATTTATAACTCTATTAAGATAGAATCTTTTAATTATTCCACATTATGAAAAATATAGAAAACAACCTCATTCATACATCTTTACTGATGATTCCTTTTAGAATACCATTCATATTCATTTTTAGAGGGTCTTCACAACTCTCTTATTCTATGACCAGACTAATTCCATGCAAAACAATAACCATTGAATGAATCAACATACCTCATATCATTAGGTTTTTGTATTGGTATTTTTATGTTGAACTTATTATCATCACCATGATTTTCATCATTTTCTTCATCATGTTTATTCCTTTCTTTGTTAGGACACTTAGATGCAAAGTGACTAATCTTACCAAAATTGAAACATTTGAAAGGCAACTTACCCTTGTACTTACCAGATCCAAACCTCAATTTCCTAGAAAACATGGCTATCATTTCATCATCATAAACATCTAAACATAACTCATCCTTGATCTTCTTGTATTTTTAATTATTTTTAGCTTTGACTATTGCTTCTTTCTTTGGATGTCTTCCTTTCTCATCTCATAAGTAGTCAAGATGCTATGAAGCCCATCCATTTCTAGATTATCCAAATCTTGAATCTCTTCTACAATAAACACCTTAGAATCAAACTTAGGATTTAGTGATCTCAATACCTTTTGAAAAAAATCAATTATTCTCCTAGTCCTCTAATGACATCGATAACTTCATCAACCGTTAACATGTAGGATGCAATTATCTCATCTTCCATCATATTCAAATTTTCAAACTACCTTCTATGAGTCTATAATTTATCCATATTCACCATGGTGTAATGTTCATAGATAGTCTTCAACTTTTATCATATCAAATTTTTTGACTCACATTTCATCACTTTCATGAAATCTACCTTTGATAGGCCATATAGAATGGTATTCATTTCCTAAGAATTACACTCACTTTCCTTCTTACTTGTTGTATTAATTAGTGGTGTAGGAGATGGAGTTTATCCATCCACAAGTTTATACCATATGTCATGGACCATTGACATTAGATATGTACTCATTATAATTCTCTAAAATACATAATTAGTCTTATTTAAGAACAAAACCTTATTATTAGAGAAACCTCCGTAAACTTGACTACAAGCCATACTTGCTTCTAAGATCTCATTTAGGCTATTAGGCCTAATTCAAAGGACTAAGATCTAATACCAATTTTTATAATCACGACCAATAATATGTGGGGTTAATGAGTGTCTTCAAAACATTCATTAAATTTCACTTAAGCATACATGAACCATTCATACACATATGAACATCTAGCAAAGCATATGAAACCATACCAGATCATGAAACAAGATAACACATTATATATGTGGTAAAACCTAATTTGGATTAAAAACCACTAATATATTCAAATTAAATATATTATTATAATATTAAAACCAATATTTAGTGAAGAACCAACTCCACATGGAGCAATAACCCCAACTAGTCAAACAACCACTCAACTAGGCTTTAACAAACACCAAACTCCAAGGAGGTACCAACCCCCTAGATGAATCAAAACCAAATCATATACTTGATTTATTTTATCAATTTAAAAACACTATGTTTCTCAAACAATAGATGATGATCACCTTCTTTATCTCTTCTCACTCTTCTATCCCTCTCAAACTAGCTTCTAAGCTTCTTCACTCCACTAAGTCTCTTTAAGAGAGATTAAATCATATGAAATTTATTTTAATATGTAAAAAAACTATTAAATATTAATTATATATCTTATAAACTCATTTTATGATTTAAAATACCTACTTTTTCTCAATAATGTGATATTCCATTCTCTTACACTTTGCTTTACAAATAGGCCAAAAACTACCTTGTATATATACAAGCCTCTTGCTCATATACCTCTTGGTCAGATATACACACTTTAACTCTTTGATTACACTTAAAATATTTCTTATAAATTATTTAATACATTAATAAATCATTATAATAGGTCTTCTTTAACTTAAAAGACCAAAACCTCTTTAAGGCCTTAATGAGACCTAATTCAATTAGGCCTTCATTAGTACACTTTACCATTTTATCTCCTTGGAACACTTTCAAACTCCAAAAATAGTAGGAACATTTAATATAAAAATAAAATAAACCCACATTAAGATAATTTTATTCCAATGACACTTTCTATCTCTAACCACCACTTGAAGCACACCATTACTACTATTTGCATTAGGCTTTCATACACATAGAAAGGTCTATCTTGAACAAATTAAGATAACATATTATTAAGCCACACAACCATGATAATAAATCACATACACATGTATAATAAAAAATAAAATTTAAGAACATTATGCATGTGTTCATAAGAATTGATATATTTGCCCACACACATTATCTATAACATCTATTAAATCTTTATAAAGTTAGATGCAAACTACAGCTAATGTCTTATCTATATTCTATGAAAATTGGGAAAATACTTCACATCTAATCTCCTCAATATAAAAATTAATAATGCTTGAAGGATCATTCTGAGGAGGGATATCAGGAAAGGGATGCTAAAGACAATGCATGAGAGTGGTTTCTATAGGATATGAAGGGATCAACAGTAGGGAAAGATCCACCATTGAGGGAATCATAGGTGGAGAAGGATCCTTAGGTGAGGGATGGTACACAAATGAAGGGTTCATAGGTGGAGGAATAAGAGATGAATAAGGGACCATAGGAGGAGATGGAACCACAAGAGGTGGAACCATGGGGAAAGAAGGGGGAGCCTTCTTTTGTGAATGAAGTATACAAGGAATGGTATAAGGTATAAGAATAGGGTCAATGCACAAATTTGGGGGACAAAAAACATGATATTCCCCCAACTTTGTAAATTTTTTTACAAAGGGTGTATGCCCTTTTAATTAAAAAATGAGGATTAGGATTTTTTGTTAACCTCAAGGGTGTATTCCCTTTCTTAAATGTATACACCCTTTCTAAATAGTGTACACCATTTCCAAAGGGTATTTTCTCTTTATAAAGGGTGTACACACTTTTTAATACAAAGGGAATTCACCCTTTATAAAGGGTGTATGCCCTTCATAAAGCATAAAGGGTGTACGCCCTTTACCCAATTTCATTTTTAGCACAGTTGTAAGTGAAAACCTGTGGCCAAGATCTTTTTGAGGAGATTTTTATTTTGCTAAATTTTTAGATTGATGCAGATATTTTGAAGTTTCATCCTACCAATAGGATTCAACATTGGATTACTTTAAATTAGGTATGTTATTTTTCCATTTCTATTTTTCATTTATATTTATATTTTTTTTATTGACATAGGAATTTGAATTAAATTTGTATTGTTTTTTTTAAATTAGCTAAAAAAAACCTTTTTTTTAAGCTTTAGATACAAAAGTTTGATGGATCCATTTATTGAATAAAATGTTAGACAAAACCTTGAAAATTTTGATTTTGTATAAGAAGAAAATGAATTATATGAGCAATAAAATGTCAAACATCAACAAGTACAAATAATTATCAATGGTTTGCATCACTCTTCAATTGGTAGTGCAAAATTTTTACTTTCCAATACATTAGAGTCTATTTTTAATGAAGTGGGAAAGCTGACCTTAAAATTCGATGAAATTTTACATCAAAGAGGAGCTCTAAATTTTTTTTATTATGATAAATTATCATATGAAGAGGTGAAGAAAAAAATAGCAAATGATGATTTATGTGTTTTATTTATTAAACTTGAAACCAACAAACCTCCACTAATGAATTGAAAACACATCTATATCGATTAGAGTGTTCATGATGAGATTAAAAATAAATTATAGGATAGGTGGTGGATGGTGTTTGATGAGCCTCCATCCAAAAAAAATGAGGTTCCATTATATTTTTTGACAAAATTGTATTGTGAGTTTGTACTACAAGCAATTTTATATTATTTCAACATGAAGGCATCCCAAGGTAGGTGAGGTGGGTCTTCATTTGATATACTTGGTGCTAGGTAGCATCAATTCCATCATAAATGACCTCTAAGAAATAGAATAATAATATCACATGCCACTATTCCTAAAAATTTTCATCGTAATATATAGATGAACACCCTTGAGGTAGTTATTAGTTTGACACAAGTTATGATTGATCATGGTATGCATACTTTGAAGACTTATACATAGCCTATAAGTGGTGCTAGTGGTAGTGGTGGTGTTGGTGTTAGTATAGGTGCTAGTGTCCATCCTTCTACTCATGTTATAATTCCTATGTATTATTGCACATCATATAAGAGGAAGTGTACAGGACCTTCTATTTAGGTGTGTCATACATAGAGTATATTTATGGATACTAACATGCCAAAGTGTACACCATTTATATATGTTTCAAAAATGTAGATGTCATCATTTTAGATACCAACATGTCATATAGTAAAATGATAGACCATATACCACATGTAGATGCTTTAATAGTGCATGACATTAAAATTTTAGAAACTATGTGAGATGTGGTAGCTTTATTGACTCCTATAAGGATACTCCAAGATCCTATTATATAGGATACTTCACCATTTGTATTTGATACATATGTTTAATTTTTATTATAGTTTAGTTTTGTTTGTAAAAGAATATTAAGCTTATTTTCTAGTACATGTGTTTACTTAATTGACTAATTTATTTTACTGAAATTTTTATTTGTTGTTTGTATCTAGTTGATTGGTGATATTATGGGTACCTTAGTAGGCCTTGAGTCTATTATAGAGGCCATAATTGGCATGGGTGTATGTTACACACGAGTTTGTAAATTTTTTAATTACATATTTATTCATTTACATGTCTATTGTCCTTTAAATAAAAAACTTTATTTTAATATATATTATAATCATAGATTTTTATCATGTTCATTAGATTCAAATATTATTACTTTATTGGTTTTATAAATGATGATGGATGATATGGTAACCCCTCATGGATGAGAAAAATGTTTAGGTGATGTTGCTGCTATATCTAAGAATCCACTATCTCCATAATAGGTTATGATTCATGGATGGAGACTGGTGAGAACACATAGTTTAATTGTTATGATATTTAAGTAATGATATTTTATGTCATATTTAAATAATTTTATGTAACTCTAGATCTAACGATATATGTATGATCCATAGGATTACCCATCACATGGGTATATGCGGTCTCATAGTCCTAGATAACCATTTAGATGGAATATGGTGAGTGTAGAATCATTTTACAAAAGTTTACATTATTTAAAAATTTATTAAATTTTCAATATACAATTTTAATTCATTAATTTTTATATTTTATATTTTTTGAAAACACAACAATTTTCATCAGTTATCGATGAAATAATGGATGACTCACATACTAAGAGGAGAGTAACTTATCATATTGAGGCATCCAACACCCTTAGCTCTACATCTATGGCAACAAAGTGAAATTAATTTGGAGGTAATGAGGAGTAGGAGAGCTAGTTATTGTTCTAGGGATCTAATTGTAGGCATAATCTATTTTGTATGCCAATATGGCCCACACTATATGCCTATATGGTGCATTTTGTCTATGTACATAGTTATAGGCACAATTGATTTTGTATGCCAATATGGCCCATGTTTTATGATCATATGCTGACATTTTTTATATTTACATGTTATGGTATACATTTTTTCTTGATATCTATTATATTATTTATGTTAAATTATGACATAGAACTTTGTATGTATCACATATATACTATTTGATAATATGATTCCTTTACCTATGCATATTTTATATTTTTATAATTTAATGTTTAAACATATTATTTGTTAATGATTGAATTATTACTTCATATGGGGTTAAAAAATTCACATTATTCTCTAAGTTAGGTGATTTGAATCATTATGTATATTTTACATTTACATGTGATATTTGCTATTTACTGGTTTCATTTACATTTTTTATTTATTTGCCAACACACACATAAATCCCCATATAGAACTATGGAATAGAGGAAAAATTATTTTCATAAAGGATACTAACCTAATAAGGCTACACAAAACTTGACTCCTCCTATGCCTTCTAGCTCAAACAAAGGAAATAATAATTATAGTGAAATGTCGTACCATCAACAATTACTAGAGAACCATAGACACTCTCAATGTTGGGCATAACAATCCTTTCTTTGGAAACATACATCATATCATTGACATATAGATGATAATTAACCAAATAAAACTTTTATAATCACCAAAATGTTTTACATAAAGACCTCTAAGGAGTGTGAATGCCTCTTCCATAACATGTTATGGGTCAAGGTTCAACCTATTCATCTTATAATTGACAATCTAAACCAGAATAACAACATCACACTAGATACAACACAACAAATTTGCCTTCCCACTACTTTATATTACAATCTATCATCCCTAGGGAAGATTGAATATGGTACAAATATATAGGTTTGGAGGTAATACACATTCTATTATAAATTTGAGCCTATGGAGGGCACCATCACTTTCAACATTATACCACTTGAAGTATATAACATATTATTAGGGAGGCTATAATTGTATGACTGAGATTATATATATCAAGTAAAACCAAATTTTTTGAATGTACACATGAAACATTTCTTCTTCAACCTCTTATAGTCAACTCCACTAACCAAAGTCACATTAGTCTCTTCTAAAAAATGTCATAAATTAATCATACATGTTCATAGTTTAATATTGCTCATGGTTTGTCTTAATACACCTATGTAGGAAATAAATTAAGAGTTTATAGTGTGATTAATTAAATCAATGTCCCAATAACAAAAAATTGAAAAGTTATTAAAGCCACATAATGTATTCTTCTTAGAGCTTGAATTTCTTCTAATGCACTATATAGTAAAACACCACATATATTAGGTCTATTTACAAAAAAACCTTTGTATCATAAATAAATTTGGGAGAATAATGAGTCATGGTGTTAAATGTAAGAGCTCCTTGATTAAGGAAAGATAAAACCCAGGTCTTCTCCTTATAAGAGTGTGAATATCCCTCACACACAAGAGTAATGGTTCATATCATCTATCCATTGACTATAACTCACTCAATAAAATCATGGTGAAGAATCAATGTCCACTATTAAGCATTGAAAACCTCTTAGAAAAAATATAAATTGTACAATACTTCACCAAAATCAAAAATAATAGGGAAATTTAATTGGACTTGGGATCAATTTCATGGACATGTAAATATTATAGATTATACTTGATCATAAATGTTAAGAGGCCTAATGATGTACTTGTGCATGTCTTCAGCTCTTACTTATACAAATAACAAACAAATACAATTGTATGTGTTCATATAGTCACTATGGACTACTTATACATGGATTAATATTGATATTGATATCCCTCTCTAGACTATCTATTTGATATTTCTTGACTAGTATATAAAAATTGAGGTTATATTCTTATGGTCATTTAAAACATATTAAATCTTTATCTCAACATGAAAAACCAATCCATTTATTGGTTTTATCTATTTGAACTCAAAAGACTCAAAGCTCTATGTGATTAAGGAATTTGACAAAGATAGGAGGTTAGATCAAGTGTTAGTCCATAAAACCATGAAATCAACACACTAACATACTAATATCTCTAAGCCTAGATCTTAGGGGGATATTAATGAACAAACAAAAATTGAAAACCCAACTAAAATGCAAATAAAAATAATATTTACCTTCCTTGAGAGCTCCAAATGATTTCTTAATTGGCTTTCTCAATTTATACATAAGAACTCTTCATCAATGACATACAGATAACATCATCTCCTCTATGCACCATTGTTGAATGCTTGGCCTTATTGATATGGCTTGGCTCAATTTAAACATTATAACACTAGGATTTTAGCTTCATGAATCTATTCTTGCATTATAAGTCTACTTTTATTGAGCTTTTAAAATGAAGAGCTCTAGGCTTGATTTTATAGGATTTCAAATCCCTTGGAATAGATTAAATCTGACCATGGTTGAGTTTATTAACTTTGGTTGAGTTTGGAATATTCTTAGGATATTATTGTAAATATTTTTTTAAAGTGACAACCTACGACCATGGTTGAGTTTATTAACTTTGGTTGAGTTTGACATATTCCTAAGATATTCTTTTAGATATTTGCCAAACATGACAACTCACAAATGTAATATTCTCTTGAATTTCCTTTTTAGTAATTGATTTAATTGATTTACTAGCTCATGGGTGAACTCAATTAAGATTTTAAATTGATTTAACTTTCTAATTGATTTTGATTAGGGTGTGTAAGTTAATTAATTATTTTTAGGCATTTGGTCATTTGTTTGATTAATTCAATGTGTGTATTTACCATGTTTAATTGATTTAATAGGCTAAATTGATTTAATGCAAGTTTGTGAAGCCAAATTTGAGATTAATATAAATTCTTGGGCTAAATATTCAATGATTACCATGAATTAGTCTAAATTCATATATGAAGCCATTGGTGGCCAAATTCAGATGTCTATAATTTTCCCTTGTTTGGGAAGATATTGCAAGCTATAAGCATAATAATGCATTTTCAAAGAATAAAATGGTTATTTATGCTTAGGACTACAATGGTAATGATTAAACTATAGCTACCCCTTGAGGGAGTGGTTAGTAAGTGGGTTGATAAATAGTCCCTCGAAAGAAAGAAGTGAAATGAGGGGACCAAACAAATGAAGATGATGGTGAAAACATAATGATTTACCAAAATTTGGGAAAAATAATTGAGAAATGCAAGTGGTATGGTGTAAAATGGTTTTCCCAAAGGTGATTATAAGCATTACACCCTGATTATGGCAATGTGGTATGATAACACAATGATTTGTCCCAGCAAGTGATATAATCATTAAGAAGAGGGAGCTTCCCCAGTTAGGATAGACAAACAAGAAAGGAAAAATTGGTGATAACATAATGATTTTCCCTAGAAGGCAATATAATCATTGAGAATGCATGTGGGATGGTGTATAGTGCTAATGAAATATACCCTGATTATGAAAACATGATTAATGGTTAATGATTGATAAGTTGATACAGAGGATAAAGATGAATTATGACAACCTAATAGTAGGGAGATGCCCATCTGAACTAATAAAGGCTGAAATTATTTAATTATTTAATTGATTTGTTGGGATATGATTGGGTATTGGATTAGGATTGTTTTTAATGTCAATATTGAGGAGATGGTGATGTTGTATTGATGTTGTAGATGTCTCAAAGATAATTTTTGCTATAGCATTTGATGGTAGGCCTCATAATATAACACCATAAGGGCTTTTCCAAAATATGCATAAGGATTAACTCCTAATATTTGATACTCGATGGAAAATAATTTCACTGATGATAAAAACCATGATGATAGTGTAGACATTTAAATATGGATAGATTCAAGAATAATGTGCAAGTTATCACCCAATGAGAACACATAGATTGATTCACGGCCATAGTGTTAAAAGAAAATAAATAGGCACACAAAAAAACAACCAACAAAAAAATATAAATAAATAAATAAGACAAACAAAGAAACAAACAAGTGTTAGTCCTTATGTTAGTATAAAGAACATGACAAACATTGCCCCTAGAAACTAGGTGACAAATGAATAAATAAACAAGATGGGGGAATAGAAGAAAAGGAAGGGGGTGGCCAAGCTATCTCCATATGTACTAGGCAAGTGGATGCTTCCTACATAGCTTCATGGATATGATGATCTAATAAAATTTTAGGCCAAATGTAGTTCTCCCAGGATATAGGAAGAAAATGATGATTGATAAAAGACATGATGGATGTGATAGAATAATAGGGATGAATTAAAAAAATGGGCATAGTGTAGGATAAAAATCGAAAATGGGTGGGGAAACTAAGGAAAAAGTGGTATATTTATGACTTAGTGAGGGTTCCTAGAATCCTCAAGGAAAAGAAGTGGTCAATGTTTTTAGTTTTTATAAATAATTTTCAAATGTTTTTAGAATTTTCAAAGCATCTAAACTCAATAGAGAATGACAAGACACTAAAATGGTCCAAGCTCAACAAATTATGAGATAATTATAACTTGAAATAATTCTCATAAAATGTCAAGAGTGTTATAACTTGAAATGATGCTTGAAAAATAGTGAGAGCATGGGAACTTGAAATGATGCTCACAAAATGATGAGAGTATGGGAACTTGAAATGACACTCACAAAATGGTGAGAGCATGACTAAAGGGGGACTAAAATGACCTAAAAATTAATTAAAAATGACCCACATAGTCCTTAAATGTCTTTAAATCATATTAGTTCACCTCATAATGGAGGAATCTGACTAGTGTAGCAGCCAATTCAAATAAAAAAGGAATAGTTGGTATGATGACATAGTATGACATAAGAATGGCTAGGTGATATGTCAATGCACAGTAAACAAATATTTCCCTTAGTTTTCCCAAAGGTAGTTATAACTAGGATATAATAGATATATTAATGATACCAATTTGCTCTAACATATGATATAATTAGTATCAAGATTGGTGAACATTCATTTACTCTAACAGGTGATATAATCAGGCTGACATAAATAAAATTGATAAGAAGGGACTAAGAAATGAAGGATGTAACTACTAAATATTCTTTCATACTACTCCAAAATACTACCTTTATCTAAAATGTTTGAAAAAAACTACTAAAATTGGTCTGATTCTATATGTTGAAGATGTGAAACCAATGAATGAACTAAGGTCAAGTAAGCTAGGTTGAATAGTCTAGTATTGATTTGAGGATAATGATTGGATAAAATGGTAAGAGGGTTTCCCCCAAGTGATGGGGTGGATGGATGGGATATGTGACAATGACAAAATGATAGATAACTTGATATGATATGGTACATGTTTGGTGCTAGCTTGGGTATGATAAATGATTATGTTGTTCTTGCTAAAGTGGAGATGCACGTCTTGATCAACAAATGATACAACTAGAATATGTGATCATGTTAATTTATACCCCACACCTCTTTTAAATAACTACTCTATCAAGAACTAGAAATAGATTTGGTTGTCTAGAATGCTTTTGTGATCTTTGTTGGTCATTAATTCTAATTCCTTCAAGTACCAAGATAAGATATCCTTGTACCCTATAAAAATAAAAGTATAACCATGGATGGTAAATATGGATAAATGTTGGATGATAGGTTTGATTGTAAAATTTAATGGTGGAGGATAATATAATATATAATGGATGGGAAACAAAGCAAGATTGATATCTTTAGGCACACATTTGTTGATTCTAGATTTGACATAACTTTAGATTTGGTAGGGTCAAAGACTTCTTAGTATTCTCAATAATACCACCAAATTCTTTTTTTGTTTAGGTCTTAGAGTATCTACCATCTAATTAGGCTATAGAATGGAAGCTATTTTGGTTTTATCTTTGATAATGTCTTCATTAAATAGTAAAGAACTTTTATGCTTAGGTATTGGTGCTTTGAAGAGGTTTATACCAATGAATTTATCTTGATTGTCCCATAGTTCATCCAAGAAGGTTTCACTAAGTAACATGGAATTTTGAATTTAATTATCCCCTGGCACGTCCAAAAAGGTTTCACTAGGATATGTTGACTCATTACTTTGATTTCCACCTAGCACCTTCAAAAAGGTTTCATTCACTAAGAGATTCTTCTTCTACTATATGATTTTGATCATGGCCTCCTTTCTTTTCTTCATTTGATATGTTGTCATGGATGTAGTTTAGCAAGGTATGATTTTTTTGGTTGTAATCAACACATGTGGGAAATGAAATGTCAATGACATGGCTATGATATTTGGTGTTAATGGTATGTGGAATGGTAATGGAATGGGAAGAGGCTACACAATCCTCATAGAAGATACTAAGAGAACTTGTGTCAAATTTGAAGTAATCATCCTCAAAAACCATGGAAGGATCACAAATGTATTCATACTAATCTTATAGGCATACATAACCAATTTTATGATAGTCATGAACATATTATGTATCTAAATCTGATTTAGACTCAAGAGGGTTTAAATCTGATGTCAATATTGATGTTGATTCTAATTTTGATGCTAAATTTGATGTCAATTTAAGAGTAGAACCTAAATCTAATTTTGATTATTCATCTAATGGGTACTCTTTTACAATGATGTCTTGTTGAATGTTTGGTATTGGATAATTAATGACATGTGATGAAATAATAGGCTCTACTAAGACTAGTTTGTCATAGTGAGACTCCTTTAGGATGGGAAAAAGGTCAAGAGATAATTCTTCAGAGACTTTATTATTAAAGAGAATCTCTTTAAAAATAGGCATAGGTTCAAGGTAATGATTTACCTAAAGGTGGTTATAGTCAATAATAAGGGACTCAAAAAATATTGGCTTATCAGAATGAGACTCCTTAATAAATGGTATAAGATCAATAGGTGATTCATCATAGGTTGAATTATCACAAATGGTTAGTTCAACAAAAAAATCTTGGATTGGTTGGTTCTCTTTGCCTTGGTTTCCAATGAGTTTGAAAATACTAGTTTTAATCACAGTTTAGTCCTCAATTGATTGGTTCAGTTGGGTAGGTCCTGATTACATTAGTTGAGCCTTTGATTGGAATGGTTGGATTGGTTGGGGTTAAGGTTAAATGATTAGATGAGGTTTAGGTTTAATGATTGGATGAGTTTTAGTCTGAATGATTGGTTGAGATTGAATGATAGGTTGAGGTTGTGATTGTATTGGTTGATATTTTGGTTAGATTGGCTAAGGATTTATAAAATGGGGAATTATATGCACTAGATGAGGAATGGTTGGTGGTTGGATAATGGGTGGACACTATGGATATTTATTGATCACACAAGACAAAGGATGAGGTCTTATAGTAAAAATGGTAAGGCATCATGGAGCTTGATTGATCGCATAAGCCAAAGCATCCAAATCCTCCTCATAAACCATATCATCCTAGTCAAGGTCTTGAGTTGGATTGTAAATATGCTTTTATCTTTATTCCCTAAATGGCTTATTATAAGGAGGGTAAAAATTTGTCTTGAAATAATCCTCATCATAGAGGTCTACACCTAATTCCTCCTTAGCAACTATATCATTCTACTTAAGGTCTTGACTTTGGTCTTTAATTTAATTTGTGCAAAGTGGATAAAATTTTATTTCATAAACCATATTATCATCAAAGGGGTCTTGAATAAAGCTATAAAAACCAAAACCATTTTGTGTGGCCATTATATCATATTTTGGATTGTATGTGACTCCACCATAAGTGTAGCCATACATATCGACATCAATGAAGAAAACTTGGAAAACAAAAAGGCTTAGATTTCTTCAAACTCTGAAAAACTATGTCCAAAGGAAAAAGGGTTAAAACATGTTCTATCTTGGCTAAAAGGGTAAGAGCTAAATCTCTATAAAGTCTATGCAAAGACTTGATAAAAAATAATGTATCATCAAATGATAAATGATAAGTGTCTAATACAAATAAAGTCATGCAAAATGACCTAAGAATCAAACTACCAATCTCTAATGTTGAAACATGTTCCCAATAGGTCTAGTCTACTAAAGAGAAAAGTTACTAGGTCTTTTGTCCAAATGTGGAGTCAAAATTTAGGATCAAAAAGGATATATAAGTAATAATCACCAAATGGTGGAAAAATATCAACTTAAAAAGGATGATTGATTAGTACAATAAACTTGGAATAGTTTAACATAGACAAGGTACATGACTCTAGGCATAAAACATGATCTAATTGTTATAAGATGCTAAATAAGAGATGTTTTAAGA
>JARHVA010000264.1:1782500-1882500 GCA_037957365.1 Torreya grandis | reverse complement strand
CCTTCTCACTATCATGTTCACTATGTCAATTCTGACTAACTGAGATGAGATATCTTGTTGAGGCACCTATAAGTTGTTCTAAAGCACTAAATGGACATGGGGAGTTATCTTAAGTCTCAATATTTCCTTCCATGTGATTCACATCTTTAGACTCTTCCTAGAACCTAAAAAACACAAAAAATGTTAAGAAAACCTTGCTTTGTACTCCATTCGTATAATTTTATATAGTCTAAAAGGATGGGGAGTAGACCTAAAGAGTCCCCTAAAACCTCAATTGACTTTCATTGTCTTTCTGTTCCATTTGGATGAATCTATATCCTAATTTCCTTCATCAGGTCTAGAACTAGGGTTTGTGAGTTTTTTGGGTAGTTTTGACCTATAGTGTTGTTTCATAAATGTCTAACATTGGATAGAGAAACTAATGCCACAAAATGTTTTTTAATTACCTTATTAAACTCATATTATCCCCTTGAGTCTCCATTCAAGGTGTCAAAGTAGATATGAGCTAACAACTTTGACCACTCAAGTTTTTTCCTTCATTTCTTGTAAGCTTGAATTGGTCCTAAGCCAAAAGTGGCTTTCATTGTGACTTATCTACATTAAACAATATTGGACACATCTGAAATGAAATTATAAACATTATACAATCCAATATAATTCTCATCTCATGTTATAAGTGAAAGTGACTTTCCATTTATATTATAGGCTTAACTATGCTTGATAGGCCTATATGCATATTTGAATGTTTAGACCATCCAATTAATTTTATTCCTCCTATGTATGGTATTTAATGTTGGTTAATATGGCATAAAACCTCTCACATCTCCTATTAAGGCCCAATCATCTCTTGTTTCATCCTTTTATCCCTATTTTCCAAAATTGTAGGGTTTGGCTATAAAGGGAAGTACCCTCTATTTGAGACAAAAAAGGGTACTTTCCCTATTTAGTTAGACAATATAATTGTTTAAGATGATTATCAAAGTAAAAAATGTACTCTATACCAAAATTTTTCCCTTAGTCATATCATTTGACACCCTAAAATCACTAAAACCCAAAATAGACTGTTAGGAAAAGACTGTGTACAAGATTCTCTCATGTGGACTATGTGATATAGCATATAGTCTTATATCTACATTATTTCCATATAATGAGGGTGTCCTTACATATTTTATATTATTTTTCAAAACATTTAATCCATCAGACCCTCTCCAAATCTACATTGTTTACACCTTACCTTGGTTATCGTAGACTAAGTAACATTTTATCACTATGTTTGCTTTAAGGTACTATACTTGTAGGTGGTCCTACATAACTTATGCTTAAAAAATTAAATAAGATTCCTTAACACCTTCCAAGATAATTTATTCATGATTTGGACATTTTATCATGTTGATTAGGCTAGACCATCATATAGACATCATGTTTTAGCTTATAGTCTGCCTAGAATTACCTATAGTTGACTATGCTGGAATCATTAGAGTCATATAGGTGTTGTTTCAAATTATAATATGTGTCATGTTTATTTTGAGTTTTTCCATGATATTATAACTTATCTCTAATGAAAATTATTTGTAGATATAATTCTATTATCTATCAGCTCACATCATGAGCTTGGTAAACATCTACACTCAGGCTATAGGTAAGCATTTTAGGACCTAAGACACCTGTATGTATTTATGGAACTCAACGCCTTATTCCGTCAATCCTTGTTAGTACATAATTGAGGTGAAAATGTCTTCCTCAACTTGACATGGTCATCGATTATGTAGTCATGTTTCAACCTGGCAGTTTTTAATGTAAAGATCTTTATAGCATAAAACCTGTAGGTGATACTCCCTAAATTTAGTGGCCAAAGGGAAACTTTGAGCCTTCCTAATAAGAAAACCAAAAGACTAAATTACCTTCTTACTTTTTAAATTTTCTACACTTATGTGGGATCTTTAATACAAGTGTACTTATAGGTCGTATAAATCAATGAAACTCTATATAAGGATACCCCAAAAACGTGTCTAAACCTCTATTTTACCAATTTTGGGAAATTGATCCTTCAATAAAATCATTGCCTTTGGGGGTGACCTTCCACCTTTCCTAGAATTATATAATTTCAAATGAGTCTAACATAATATATTAAACATACTAGTATTCTAATGAGAGTTTCACCACTTGTTTCAATGCTTCAAAATGACTCCTCACCTCTCTATGGTACCACCTATAGGTGGGCATTTTCTAATGTATAGGTAGTGGTTAGAAGTGTGGACAATGTGCATTGAATTTAAATTTTAATGGGTTATAGTATTCTCTCAATACCTAAAATTCACTCTTAATTATTTAAAGGATATGAAATAATTTTCAATACTTCCTTTTCAATATGACTTCCTTTATGAGAGCACCTATAGGTGCATTTTCAGTTGTATGCAAGTAGTAAACATGAAATGATCCATGCACTCAAGGAGTCTAACTTCATATTATTTTTATATACTCTCATGATGTTTCAATGAAAAATAAATAATTTTTAAAATCCTAATACAATATTTCACACCTCATTTCGAATGTTGAACCCTTGTGTATGCACTCTTAGGTGCATATCCATGGTGACTATGTGTAAATGTTGCCCATGATTACAATAGTTATTTCTTCCTTATGAATTTTAAAGAATATAAGTTACTTTATATGTATCAATGATATTTATCAACATTTTTAAAATCTCTACCACTCCATGTATGTGTTAAAGATCCTAAAATAGTCCACTTAGTTGATTGTGCATGATAGTCATAGAGCAAACTAACTGCATCTCACATGTGATTGAAACTCTATGGAATATTTATTTGGAGAATGAAATTTAAATGTGAGGAGACAAAGATATAATTTTAAGCATGATAATTAACCCATCTCATCCCTTTTAATCACTCCAAAGCATCAAGATCTTGAAAATAGTGGAAATATGTTTGTTATCTTCAAATGAGACCAATCTATAAACCTGAGATGATTTTCTCATAAAAAACATTTAAATGATAAAATAATCATGTAGATAATTATGTGAAGATGTCCATGTCATATGGATTCAATCCTAGTGGCTAGATTGTACAAACCAAAGTAAAACTTGTAGGGTATGGAAAATAGTGAGCATAAAAACACAGTCAAATTATTAGAGATTATTCATAAAGAAAAGATGACCAATAATTGAAATATTATTATGTAAATGGATCTATCTAATTTTAATATCACCCCCCCCCCCCCAAAAGTCTTTTGGTCTGAAACCTCTTCAATTGGTCATACTAAGCACAAACTTACTAACTGGTTCTGTATGTCTAGAATGGAGATGAAGGAGTAGAATAGTTTTAGATCAAATTTGGCACTTATAACGTATTTCAAGATTATAAATGAGTATGAATAAGATTAATATTCATTTCACAACCTTTTCCCATGTGTCACACTCCCTTATGAACCATGCAAGTGCCAAACTCCTTTTTTCAAGAAAATTACTCTTTCTTCTGAAGAACCTACCACTTTTTAGTTATAAATAGTTAAGGAATAATAGGACACATGTCACATTAAATCACATTTTTACACCTTCAATTTACTCAAGGAGGCTATACAAGTCATTAAATGCTTCTTTTATGACCCTTAAATGGCTCAAAAGACATAAGGATTAAAAAGACTTAGACCAAGGTTAATATGACATTAAATTATTAAAAAAAAACTATAACACACCTTTATAAAAAATATTAGACCTCTATAAACATATACATATCAATTTTTTTTCCTATAGAGGTCTCTATTTGACATACAGGTTAAATTTGGTCAATAAAATGGTGACTCATAGGGTAGCATGCTTGTTATGCTAAAGATCAGTAGCATTATCATATCCATGAGATTAGAGAGTGATCTAAAGTCTAAAACAAAATAAGAGGACCTGACACATAACAACAAGGCTTTTACCAAGAAGGGACAACTAATTACCTCAACCACAAATAATAAAGGACACACACAAAGTAAAGCAAACACATTAACAAGATACACATGTGTGCTAGAGAACTTAGGTAAAATTGAAAACAAACAACTATGCATAGCTATAAATTAAGCATACTTCCTTTCTAGGATCAAAAGGAAATTTTCTTGAATTTTCTTCTTCATGATATGAATCATAGTTCCAAGCATGTTGTTCCTTGGATTGGATGCTTGGTAGATTAGACCTATTACTTGGCACTTCACTTGATTTTCTCTTAAGTAGATCATCATTAAATATGTTTCCAATGTAAATGTATTCCTCTTGAATTTGTACATATACCTCATATTGCTTCCCACTCTTCATCTCATGATCAACTTGTATCTTCTTGGTAGACATGGCTTCAAGAGGATTAGTTTCTTCTTCCTTGGAAGATTAAGGCCAATAAAAGTTTGTTCTATCCTTCAAAAGCTGATGTGTTTCTCCCAACTAGTTGAGAGGATGATAACCCATTTTGATGATTTTAAACATATCATCATGGGATTCATATACCTCTTGAAAGGATAAATTTGAAAGGTTGCTTCTTCTTTACATACCCACTTGAGTGTCAAGGTTGCCTTCTCCATTTTTGACTAGATCAAACTCTTCTTAAAGAGGAGTATAAACTTCTCCAAAGATTGTAAAAAAGACATTCCAAGGCTGATTAGATACTTTTTCTTGCCCATATATGATATCTTGGATAGTGATAGAAGAACCAATGATGATTTATTCTTCTTTGACATAAGTAAGACATTCTTTCAATATCAACACAAATAAAAGATCCAACACAAGAAATCACCTCTTATTCATCATTTAGAACCTCTTGAGGGTTCTTAAGTTGTATCTCAAATATTATAACCTAACTTTTCTTCTTAAGGATTGCAATATCCTCATTTTGTAATTAGGTGACCTAACATAATGAGGATGCTAAGGAGATATGTTTTCTTCAATAAATATTTATGAATTCTTATCAAGAAAATGTTCCTCTTTAGGTTCCCACACCATAGGTCCATCAAGGAAAAAGATGATAGGGTGAGGACAAGATGAACTAGTTGGTGGAGGTGGAACATAAAAATTGACATCATATTGAGAATGAATTGTAGGGGATTATTTTGGGAGTTCATGAGGAAGGTGAGGAAAATTTTGGGCTAAGCTTAGTTTTCTTCCTTCCATTTGACATTCACTTCATTGAAATCTAATTCATCTTGAGCACTCTCTTGAGGAAGGTTAGATGGGTTGTGTTTAGGCATAGGATCTTCTTTTGGCTATAAACCTTCCATCACACCTTGACTCAATAATTTCATTATCAACTCTAACTCTTTAATTTGCTTGGATAAGTTCTCTTAGAAATGTCTATCTTGATGTTGATAGGAATATTCATGAGGATAAAGATTACAAGAGGTCTTATATGGAAAATAAGAGGTCTCTTGAGGAATGGTGGTAGGGGCTTACATACGATCTAGCTCTTTCTCAACTTCAACCTCTTTATTTAGGCTTTTATCCCTTTTCTTTTCCCATGATTCCACCACCTTACACTATCTTAGGATATTAGTATTAAGAGTCTCATATTAAGGTAGTGATGTAATTTTAGGGGTGGATGAAGTGTTTAAGAAACTTGGGATCTCCTTAGGCTTAGATTCTCCACCTCATCTCCAACTTGGGCTTTCATATCTAAAAGTCTCTTCTTGTGGTGGGGATATAATGGGAGAGGGAAATGAGGGATTATATTTCACTTCCTTATCTGATGAGATGTATTGATTCATTTTCTTATTGGCTAAATCAATTTTCCTATCAAGGTTTTCTTTAAAAATAAAGTTTGTCTTTCCAACTCTCTCTTCCAACTGATTGGATAAAAGATGACTTCGAAAAGCTTGATTAGGTTCATGTGTACGGGTCAATTAGAACTAATAAAAATCATGGGGAAGTGGATATGAGGGTTGATAAATTTTGTGAGGTTGTTCCTCATGAATTATTATCTTATCTTCTAAGGATGAAACTAGGCCACTCACATCTAGCATCTCACTTGTGAGCCTTTGCCAATTTACTCTCTCAATAGGTTCCCACTCTCTTTTAACCAACTCTAATGAATATCTCACATTATTAATGAGATTAATAATAACATCTTGACCATGTCCCATTTTTATGTCAAGATCCATCATGTACCTATCATATCCCAAGAGAATTTTCTTGAAAGTTGAAATGGATTGATTTTAGAAGTGACTAGGTTGACTAGGAGGACTGAGATATTGAGAAGGTTGGTTATAGGAATGATATAAATCATGAAAAGGTTGATAATGATCATATTGAACCTATTAAGGATCATGACAAGGATGATAATAATCATACAAAGGCTGATAAAAAATGCCATAAGCTTGAGATATCTCATCAACTTGTGTAAAACAATACTCATGTAGTCATATAAAAGGTGAAAATTGGTAACTTAAATGTGGATAATGACACCCAACCCTTAGGTTCCTTTTTCTTTCTCTCATGACCATAATATAAATCTTTTCACTTATTACCAATCATACATATCCTTCCAAAACTAATCCCAACTAAGTCAGACCCCTTTTTCCATGACAGATCCACCCCTAGGTCCCATCTACTCAGGACAATAGCACTAGACTAGGACTATAGTGCCATTATCATTATTGTCTACTTTTGCTATTATAATTGAAGCCTATTTGTAACCCCAATGGAAAATTTATTTTAGTTCCCAATCCTTATCCTTATCAACCTAATGTGAGTACATTCAACCCATGACCAATAGATCCCTATAAAAGCCCATTCAAAGATCATTTGGAAAGGGTTAGCAATTATCACTAAGCAAACAAGAATACAAACAAGAATACTCAAGAAATATTCCCTATTCTCTAAATACAACTAGATAACACACTTAAAAGCTTATTTAAATCCTTACACCAGTCCCTAGCCACCTCAAGCACATCTAATTTTGCATTTTTCATTTTTATACACATAGTTATATAAATCATATCAAGTGGCAGGACTACATATGGTTTTATCCCTCTTCAGAGTATTGGTATGTAGGTAGTGTGCCCACAAAAGGGGTGTAGATCCATGTCTACTAAATATTACACATATTAACCACCCTCTTTCTTGAAATTTGTCAAAGCATAATGAAACATGGGGTTTGAAGAGAAAATATACTCTATAAGGAGCTCTATAGACTTTTAGCTATTGAAACCTCACAGATAGGGTCACACAGACTTGGAAAACAAAACCCAAAATTCTTAGATCATTAAGATAATAGTGGTAGAGGTGGACTATAGTGTTAGTGCCACTCTTGTCTAGTTTTGGTGTTCCTATCCAATCAAAAAATGAATTTTAGATCTTAGTTTATGATAGTATCCTATTCCTACATAGTGAATTCTATCCTTTATCTCAGTTATATCAGTTAGTTTCTTGATAAGTCTTATTTTTCATCTCTTATTACTATTTTTAAAAAGGTCAAAATTGCAATCTAGTTTACACAAATTAGTAGATTAATAATTCATATTTATTTATTGATTTTACTACTCAGACCCTTTAACTAAATTAGGAATAATATGCCAATATTCCCAAAATTGTTAAATCATTTGGTGAACCTGACTTACTTCATTCGCACATAAAAACCCTTGAAACCCTAGGGTAAATTTCCTACTATTTTTTCCTATATTATTTTGATTTTTTACTTGCATATTAAAATAAAAAATTGCCTTTAAATTTTAAAATTTCATAGTAATTTTAAAATATTTTTTATTTCAAAACCCTAATAATTATCCATCTAGGTCCTAATATTTTCCAAATAATTTTTTACTAGCATATTAAAATCCAAAATTTACCTTAAATTTCAAAATTCAATAGTAATTTTCAAAAACATTTATTTTTCAAAACCCTATTTGCATATACTAGGTCCTATTAAATCACAAATTTTCCAATAACTTCTTATTTTTTACTTACATATCTAACTCATAAATTCACTTTCAAATTAAAATTTTCATAGTAAATTGTTCAAATAATTATCTTTCAAAACCCTAATTGCATGTACTAGTTATTATTTGATTATTGAGGTATCACCTTACATTCTAAAATTAGAATTCAAAAATGGATCTCACTTATTTACAAATTTTTCTTACATTTCTTGCAACTAATAAGGAGATCATACTTGGTCCTATTATGTACATGAATGATGAAGTCTATCATATGTTAGTACATATCTTCATTATTTTCATTAATGCTTATTTTTCATTATATGGGATGATGTTAATAAATTTATTATCAAACATGTTAAGATATCTTTTGCATCACCTCCTTTGGAGCCTCTATCCCATGTTGAGTCATATTACATGGTTCATTTTACCTTTCCCATCAATAGAGAGACTATTTGGCACCCTTTATCCCTCTAGCACCTTGACCTATCAATTATCTTTGCTCTCCTCTTATAGCTACTACTAGTCATATACAGATAGTAGATAAAGTTATTAGATCTATTACTCAACATGCCACAATGCCTCCTCCACCTAGTCAGGAGCCCCACCACCCTCCTATTCTTTCCCATCCTAGGCCTAACCCACCCATATAAGTAGATCCACACAAGGCATACGATATTATTAATCAGTTAAAAAAACACACTAGCTAATATTTCCATGTTAGAATTACTTCAGAAAGCCAATGTGTTCAAGGACATTCTCTATTAGGATCTCACATAGACTTCTATGCCCATTGATTCAGAGCCTTCTTATTTTGCATTAGTGGTTAACATGTTAGAAACTATAGAAGATGCTATCACTTTTGATCTTGATGAAATGCCATCTTAGATAGTAATTGATCAAAACTTACCAATATTCATACAAGCTCAAGTCAAAACTAGCATCGTTAAGAGAGTCCTAGTTGATAGTGGTTCCAAACTTAATATATGAAATATTACATTCTTATAGGCCATGGGCATTAACATGATATCCATGAAAAAATCATATTATAACATTTGAGGATTTGATAACATACCATAATAGACATCGAGCACCATTGCTTTGGACATCATGGTAGGACCCAAAACCTTCTCTGCATAGTTATAGGTCATGCAAGGTCCCCTTCATTATAATATTTTACCTGGATGACCTTAGATAAATTTTATGGGGGTATTTCCTTCTACTCTTCATTGATATGTTAAGTTTCTCCATGAAGGATACCTATACATATGTCCAATAGATAACCAACCATTTAAATATTGTTAAACTATAGAGTCATCTTCGACTATTTTTCTAGATGGGACACCTCATATCATAGTTCAACCACCACCTCATTTTATTTCTCTTAATTAGATATATATGAGGTTGGAGAGACTAGCACTTCTTTCACTCTTCTACTTACAATTGTTCCCTCAACTCTAGATATTTAGCCAGTCATAGTATATTTAACCATTCCAACTACTCCACAAGTCATGATTCTTATATCTATTACAATGATACATTCATCGATAGTAGTTTAAGTAGTACCAATTAATTCTATAGATATAGTTACTCTATCTATTGTAAACACCCTCACAACACCATTGTATTTTACTACTATAGTTAATGAGAATCCAATATCACAGTTACCCCTTGTGGTAAATTATGAGTTACCATATGTACATGATGTTGATATAGATTCCCAAGCTTCTTTAGATGATGATATGGCACCGAAACAAATAGATGATTATTTGTGTGGGTTTATATTCACACCAATTAGCCTAATAGAGTATCAATATCACTCTAGATCTCTCATTAGACATCTTACATCACTCTTAGCATCTCACACTACACTCTCAAGATATACTTCACATTTGTGGACATAGATAGATCACTTGACACATACAGTTCACATGATTACCTCTATGGATATAGAGCTAGTCATTTAGATTTAATTAGGTAGCACATAACATCAACCATATATTATGTTATAGATATTACTTGATCATGGATTTATCACATTACCTACAATATGACATAAATCTATTAACATATTGTCATAATAAGATGGTCACCCATTTTGTCTTTTTCATAGGATCACATGCCATGATATAAACTCATGTATAACTTTACAACATTGATTAGATAAAATATAAGTTTATGGTATTATTAAAATTACAACACCACTAAAACCAAATTCTCCACTTCCACTAAAGCAAATCTACTACCAAAACTACACATCTTAGTGAAGAATTAACATCTCTACCACTAGAGCAACCTTTAGTACACCTTCAACAAGATGACACCATGTACATAAATTCTTTAGGATATGATGATACTTATGATGATTATCTTAAATCATTTGATGATGGTTGTGATCCCTTATTCCATTTCCATCCCAAATGAGCTCTATCATTAGACCCTTTACCCCATCTAGCCTAAGCTTTTATGTCATCATATACATATTGCTTTATTCATATGTTTATATATAGATTTATTTTTTCCAATGTTTGTATATAGGTTCTCT
Organism: Torreya grandis; assembly: GCA_037957365.1. Lineage (NCBI taxonomy): Eukaryota > Viridiplantae > Streptophyta > Pinopsida > Cupressales > Taxaceae > Torreya > Torreya grandis. The sequence goes on along the minus strand of JARHVA010000264.1, from coordinate 1,872,041 downwards.
TAAAATTCTTGTACATATTATTTATTGTACATAGCTCATAACATATTCAAAATACCAAAAATAATACAACATTGAAAAATTAAAAAACATTCAAATAGTTCAAAATACAAAACATGCAAATAATTTTAAAACACCAAAAATATTTTGATTATATGCATCATCCATGCTTTAAATTTCTACTACTATGCTAGACTTTCATTTAATATTCTATGCTATTATCTATCAATTTATCTACATTACCATGCTCCATTTGATCTTTTTTGAGTGTGTGTAGTGACATCCAGCTCTTTGATTACTTCAATCTACCCATTGAGGGTACATCCTACTTATACATCAAGACACACATCAATATATACCAATTGGGGGCATCTTCTACATGACTACACCACCCAAGTTATGTCATTCCTACACCACAAACTGTAGTTATCATGTTGATGTACATTATTTACTAGCTTACACATATTACTCTATCAATATTCACTAGTATATATCACTTGTGTATTTCTTAGCATATGCCTAGTCTTTTAATAATGTGTCTTTCACACTATCACTTCTTGCTTTGATTAGTTAGGTGTGATTATATTTATAGTTATTACATGCTTTCCTTTCTTGCTTTGCATAACTAGATATGATTGTATTTTTTAGTTCCTATTTGTCTCCTATATGTTCTTTAGGACATTTACCAATGTCCTTTGCTTTTATTCATATGTGTGTCTTAGGACATTTTCCAATGTCCTTTATCTATACTTTTTTATATGATTGTGGCTTCTACTCCAGCTTTTCTTGTTTGAATTATATGTGTATATGGCATTTGAACATGCCTTGTATGCTTGCTTTCTAGTTTGAGTGATATGTGTGCCCACGTACCTTATTTTCTTGGCCCCTTAGACACCCATGTACACTTATTGCTTATTGACTTATGTCTTGTTGCTTGTTTACTTCTCATTTTTTGCAATGCCATGATCCACATCATGCATTATCTTACTTTTTTGGATGCCATGATAGACATCATGCTCCATCCCTCTAACTAATAAATAATAACTAACCAAAATTTCATTTCTATTTTAGTACATTTCACATGTTATTACATTATTATATCCATTTAGGAATACCCCTATTGATCTAACAATCTCTCAATACAAATCATTATATATCTTGAGATATATTATCGATTATCATTGATATATCATGTATCTTTGTAGTATAACACTCTTATAAGCCTATTTTTTCTAAGGGTAATCATTTTTGGGCCTTCATTCCTACCCTCAGAAGAGGGGGAAATAAATATGGGTTTTGTCATAGAGATCAAATCTCCTAACAACCAAAAAAGTAGCATTTAACACACCCAAGACAATAACTAGACATCAAAATAGTTAGAATAGACTGGATGGATAGTGAAAATATTAGAATAGTTACCAAATTTAGCATAGGGAAATAGCATCCAACTTGGACTATAGCATTGGTGCCACTAGTTTCCACTTTTAATGCTCCTATCCAAATAACAAAAAACTAGACTTTCTAAAAGTAGGAAGAAAAATAGGTTCAACTATAGTTTTGCACAACTAAACCATTTCAAAATCAATAGCTTTTAGTACACTTTTACTCAAAGAATCTATATATAGAGAGAATCATAAAAATAATGATGGATCTCACTTCCAATTTTAGACACAGTAGTTGATATAACTTCTAGATTAGAATCCATGTTCTAAACACTAGTGATTGGGGGCAATATGCTCAGCACATTTATTTTCTTTTCCTTTTTGAATTTAGTATCACTAGGCATTCTCAATAGTTATGTGCCTTATTCCATCTATAGGTGGTTGGAATCATTTTGGAATTGATTTCATACAATCCTAACTTCCACATTACCAAGTTTTCAAGTTCTTGAATGGCTTTTATATAAGCCTAGTGTACTAGTATCGAAGTGGCTTTCACACAAGCTTAATCTCCATCTTTTGGAGTAGCCAAGAGTAGCCTAGTTTCTAACATACATTCAACTATCCATGACATAATTTTTAGATTATAAATCATTTATGGGTTTTAAGATCCATCTCATATGACACACATTTCATACTAGTATTAGTTCATAGCTTCACTTCATGAAGAAATAGAGCCAAAGGTCTAGCTAACCTTTGTATTCATGAGCCACCTATTCATTGGGATTGGACACATAGTCCGAACATCAATCAACACACACATGATCATATAGCTTCACTTAGTGGGTGATGATGGAGCCAAAGGGCTAGCATTAGAATTATTAAACCATTCTTAGGGAATTGAACACCCAACTCTATTCATGATATTACTCTTAGAACAACATTACTCAACATCATAACAAGTTTTATATTGGTTTGCATACCTAGTGAGTTTTATTCATTCCTTTCTCTTCCTTTCTCTCTTACCCAACCTTATATGTTCTTATTTTAGATATAACATATCTAATAAGAACTAATCTACTCTTTGTTTTTCTTGCAAATTCATACTTCATAGTGTGATCTCTTTATGCACATCTAGCATTATACAACTTCATGAGCTTCACCTAGGTACACTTTTTATTTTTCCTTTAACTTAGTATTTTACTTTATTGTATCACTAAAATAAAGGGGGGGAAATGTAGTCATATAAAATATGAAAATTGGTAACTAGAGCATGGATAATGGAATCCATCCCTTAAGTCCCTCTTGCTTTCTCTCATGACTCTCATAGGCATCTTTTCACTGATTCACAATCATACATAGGCATATTCCCAATCATACATAACCTTCTAGACTTGATCATAGTTGAGCCATGCCCCTTTTTACATGATGGATCCATCCCCCCAGGTCCCATCTACTCAGAACAATAGCACCACACTAGGACTATAACATCAGTTCCATTCCTGTCTACTTTCAAAACTATTATCCAAGTCCATTTCTATCCCTATTGGTCAATTTTTTTTGGTTCCCCATCTTTTTTCTTGTCAGGTTAACATGATTACATTCAACCCATGACCAATAGATCCTAATAAAATCCCATTCAAAGATCATTTGGAAAGGGATGGCAATTATCACTAAGCAAGCATGAATACAAGTAAGACTACTCAGGCAATCTTCCCTATTTTTTGTATACAACCAACCAACACACTTATAAGTTTATTCAAATCCTTACAAAAATCCCTATCTACCTCAAGCACATCTAGTTTAGCATTATGCATTTTCATACACATAATTACATAAATCACATCAAGAGGGAGAACTACATATGGTCTAATCCTTATTTGGAGTATTAGTATGTAGGTAGTGTTCCCACATAACGGGTGTGGATCTATGTCCAATGAATCTTACAACACTAACCCCCCTCTTTATAAAAATTAGTCAAATCATAATATAACATAGGGTTTTAAGATAAAATCTACTCTACGTGGAGTTATATAGACTTTCAGCTATGAAAACTTCATGGACAGGGTCACATAGATTTGGCAAATAAAACCCATAAATTTAAGATCCTTAAGACAATAGTGGTAGAGGTGGAATATACTACTAGTGCCATTCCTAGCCAATTTTGGTGCTCCTATCCAATCATAAAACAAAGTTTAGATATTAGTTTTTGATAATGTCCTAGTCCTACATAGTGAATTACAACCTTTGTCTTAGCCATGTTAGATAATTTCTAGCTAAGTCTTCTTTTCCATATCTTATTACTATTTTTAGAAAGGTCAAAATTGCATTATAGTTTACATAAATTAATAGTTTAATAATTGCATATTTATTTATTGATTTTACTACTCAGACCCTTTAACTAAATTATAAATAATATGCTAATATTCCCAAATTTTTAAAATCAACTCAATACCAAAACCAACCATGGAACTTCATTAAGAAGTGTAGTCATATAAAATGTCCAAATTGGTATTTTTAGTGTGGCTTGTGACAGCCCATCCATAGGTCCTTTTTGCATGCTCTTGAGACCCTTATAGACACTTTTTTTCTCATTACTAATCATTTGAAACCTTTTGAATGGTCATTCCACCTCAGCCAAATAGTATTTCCCATGTCAATCTTATTGCCCCAAGTCTTGAGCCTATAAGATAGGAGTGCCCCATTTAGACTATATCACCCCATAGAGAAGGGACCCATTTTTGGTGGTCCTATCCATTTGTACTTTGAGCCCTAATGATCATTTTCATTTGGTCCTTATCCTTAATTATGTAAGCCTATCATGAATACATCTAACTCATGACCAATTATTCGCTATAAAATCCCACTCAAAGCTCAATTACAAAGGAGATGACCAAACTTAGAAAGAAAAAAAGAATACAAACAAAGCACTAAGACAAACTTCCCTATTCTTTACACACAATCACCCAACATAGCTTCAAACTTTCTCAAATCCTCATACTAATCCCTATCCATGTCAAACACTATCAATTTGACATTTGCATTTATTTAACACTATTTCACAAAGTACACTAGGTGGGAGAACTACATATGGCTTGATCCCTCTTTGGAGTATTGGTATGTAGGTAGCATACACACATAAGGGGTTTGGATTGCAAGTTTAGTACATCTTTCACACTAACCCCCCTTTTTTTTAAGTGACTCAAATGTCATTTTATCAAGCATGATGGAGGGTTAGGGTTTTAAGACAATATCATCTCCAAAATGAGTTCTATTAATAACCAATTCTCAATTTTTCATAGGCACAATGAAACTAACCAAAAACTTTAAACTATTTATGATTAGTTTGGACAACAATAATAAGAATGTATAATAATGCTAGACACTAAATAATCTACTTTTGGTACTCCCATCCTTTCACCCAATAAAATCTAGACTTAGGTTTACAACACCTTCCTAGTCTTACACAACCATTTTCAACCTATGTACCAACCATCTCGATCTATTTTCCAGCTAAGTTATATTTCTACTTATTTATTTTTATTTTTAGAAAGGTGAAAAAGACAAATAGTTACATAAATTAGGATTGTATTTATTTCTATATTTTGTACCGATTTATTAATCAAGACCCTTAACTAAAATAGGAATAAAACTCCATTGTTCCTAAAATAAGTTAAATCATTTGGTGAACCCATCTAACTTTTTTTATGGACAAAAACCCTAGAAACCTTAGAGAAAATTCCTTTCTAAGTTTAGTAATATTCTTCTAATTTTTCCTATATATATATATATATATCATAATTTCACATTTAATTTTTAAAATTCACCATAGTAATTTTAAAAATCATTTCTTTCAAACCCTAGTAGAATATACTAGGTCCCTATATTTTTAGAGATATCGCCTTACATGTTAGTGAGATTCGTATCCTTTTTATGCATATTCTAGTTCACTTTTTTTCAAATCTTAGATTACATTTATTTAATCTTCTCTTTCATTTTTCAAGTTATTTTCCATATGCCACCTAAGCTCCTTGCATCTCTTCCTCTAAGATGAAGTACAAGACTTAATGGAAAACCTCTTGAATTTACCCATATTCTTCCAACCCATCCATATAACATAGATAAACAACCAATTCAATTTCCTACTATAGATCTTACATATCTAGATTACACTAATTTCCATGAGGATAATTCCAAAAATGAGTAGTATGCTAATAATAATTATGATATACACATTGATGTTCATTCTCCACCACATTGGGCTACTAATCCACTTCTACCTATTTTTGATGATGATATTTTCATCAACAAAGATTTGATTCTAAAAAGTTTTAGAGAAAGACTTAGGCAACAAACCTGAGATCATGCCATTATCTTGTAATCTTTCATGAAAATTAAAAAGTCTAAGAAAGTTGATTCTTCCATTCTTTTATAAAAATCAATTTCAATTGACAGTATAGGTAAAAATGTCTCAATAACCCCTATAACATCCCAACCTTCCTATGCGTCACCACCAGTTATGGCTAGTACATCTTCACCTCCTGATGTGGCTACCTTTATGTAAGAGATTAAATATCTTCAATCCAAGGTTTTACATCTTGACTAAGGTACTTCTAGACCAACATAGGATTTTGACTCTCTTGATCTAATTCATACACCATTGGCATGCCCATTTGATTCTACACCCTTGCCACTAGGTTTTGTTCAACCCAAGCTCACTCTATAAAATGGAAAGGCTGATCCAAAGACACACTTGAGAGATTTTCATGAATCGTGATTAGACTATATGCTAAATGATTAGTTACTAAACAAGTTATTTTTATGGAGTTTAAAGATTATGATCTATAGTGGTTCTATAGTCTACCAAATTAGTCTTTCAAAGCATTTAATCCTTTAGCTAACATGTTCCTAGCTCATTTCATCATTAACACATGTGATAAAGTTTCTTATGCCCAAGTTGCATAATAAAAATAAAGGTCAAATGAGCATCTCATAGATTATGTTCTTAAATATAAGACTATATTGGCTAAAATGACTAGCCCCATGGCCGATCCAAAATTATAATGTCTCTTCAAAAAGATTCTTCTACCAACATTGCATGAGTCAATAATGTTCAAAAAGTTTTATTCCTTCACTGAGTTATGTCATACACTAAAGGAAAGGGATGTTAAATTACTTTCAATGGGAAAACTCAAGTACACAAGCATATAAAAATAAAAAAACAAGAGTAATATTAAATTCCCATACAAAGTAAAGGTTAATGATAGAAAAAATCAAAATCAACCTATAGTTAATGAAACTTTAGACCCCCCTCAGTGAGTGGTTTTATCAGCACCTCCTCGGTGAGCCTCTACCAATCTACCAGTATCTTTATCTAGAGTCATACAAAAAATATTGAAATGAAATGTCCTATCTCTCCCTCCTATTCGAAAAGTTGATACGATAAAGCCTCTTCCATGTGGATATGACTATAATGCATTATATGATTTTCATAGGGCACTAGGACACACCATGAATGGATGCATCAATTTATGACATAAGATACAAGAATTGATACATGACAAACTTATTGATCTTGGAACTCCAAGTTATCCTCCTTAAGTGAAAAAAACATAAGACAAGGCTTTGCAAATTTCCATAGATCCTTTCCCATAACATTCTAAATAGGAGATAGGGGCACATCAGGTGTTCACCATGCATATCATGCACACCCTCCACTAGATATATACTAGACATCCTTAGTTGAGTCACATCCTTTGAGCAACATGATTGGTGTGTATAATTACAAAGTTCTATCTATGCTTTTGAAACCCTTCTTAGAGTAGGAGATTGTTGAAGATGATTTAGATTACTATTCAATCTTTATTCAAGCCTACATTGATCACCATCCCATTCATAGTGTTCTCATAGATAATGGATCTAGTGTGAACATAAACACTATGACATTACTTTAGAATTTGGGATATTCAAAATTGGATATCACCCTAATGGACATAGTTATCAGTAGATTCAATGGACACATACAAAAGTTAATTGGGTGAGATTTTACTTCTTCTACAAGTTGGTCTAGCATATGTGGCCACACCATTTACTATTATTCCTAGTGTAGGAGTATTCAACATGTTTCTTAGTTGACCATGGTAGTTCATAAATACATAAAATACATTCATTCTAAGTAGGTTGTTATATTTGGTAGAGTTTCAAATTAGTTACCACTCCCCACTTCAGAGCCATCTCATACTCTACAATCACTAGTTTTAGTTTCACTAATAGTTATAGTTCTTCCTCTAGTTGAGATTCATACATAGTTGAGGCTTTCCTTGCTAGTACAAAGAGTTCATACACTTCCAAGACATCCTCTCTTAGATAAACCACTACATCAATGATAATTTCAAGACTCTATATAGTTTCTAGCTATAGTATTCACACCCAGAGTAGTATCATTGAGGTCTATTGCCTCTAAAAATAGAACACATTTTTAGAAAGCTTATTTACTACCAGATAGGTCCCTAAAATCCCTACAGAGACATCCACTTATTATAATTATAGGAGGACCCAATATTTAGTTTCCACTATATATAATTTAGATCACTTATAGTATATACATATTTTAGAGTCATAGTCTCAACCCTTCTATCATGTTTCATGATCATGCAGGATCCCTCTCCTTGATACAGGGCACCATGATAGGGAGTCTCTTATGAGACTCATCGGTTAGTATCATTTATTATTAGTATTTATTATACATAGTTTACTTGAGATTAATTATACATAAATTATTTAAAATAACCAAAAATAATATAACATGTCAAAAAAAAATCAAATAACTCAAAACACCAAACAATTTCTAATTATATGAATATTCCATGTTTTACATTTCTAATACCATGCTAGACTTATATTTTATTATTTTATGATATTTCTTATTGATTTATCTAAATTACCATGCTTCACTTGATCTTCTTTGAGTGTGTGCAATGACACCTAGATCCTTGATTGCTTCACTTTACCCATTGAGGGGGAATCCTAATTTTAGATTTGAGATATACATCAATATATCTACCCACTAGGGGCTTCTTCTACATGACTACATCTAGTTTATGTCATTCCTACACCACACACTCTAGTTATTAGTTGATTCACATTACTTACTATCTTACATAGACTATTCTATCGACACTCATTAGTATATATCACTTATGTATTTCTTAGCATCTACCTAGTCTTGTATTATACGTTTTGAATACTTTCACTTATTACTTTGATCAGTTAGATGTGATATTATTTCTATAATTTACATGTCTTACTTTATTTATTTGAGTATCTAGATGTGATTTAATATCTTAGTTATTATTTTGTTACTTGTGTGTGTTATAGGACATTTACCAATGTCCTTTACTTGTACTCTTGTATGTGCTTGTGGCCCTCACACCAATCTTGCTTGTTTGTAATTGTCTGTATATGTGGGCATTTGAACATGCCTTATATGCTTGTTTTTCCTAGTTTGAGTGATATGTGCCCATTTCCCTTGTTTTCTTGGCCCTTTAGCCTCTTTTTTATGCTTCTTACATATTGCCTTGTGTGCTTGTTTGCTTCACAGTTGTTTGTAATGCCATGATCCACATCATGTATTATCTTGCCTTCTTTGATGCCATGATAGACATTATGATTTATCCATATTTGAAAAATAACCAAATTTTCATTTTTAGTTCAGTAAACTACACATTCTATTACATTACTACATCTATCTAGGCATACCCGTATTGATCTAATAATCTTTAACACAAACTATGCTATATCATGAGACATATTTTTTTATCATCATTGTTATATCATGTGTTTCATAACATAACACACTTTTAGGGATTTTTATTTTGAGGGAAGTCATTATAGGGTATTCATTCCTACTCTCAAAAGAGGGGACAACAAATAGGGGTTTTATCATAGAGATTAGAGCCCTTTACTTGTCAAAATTAGTTTTTAGAATACTTAAAATAGTAATCAAAATTCAAAACACATAGAACAATCATAAAAAATATTAAAAGACAAGAGCACCCCATTTGGACTATAGTTCCCTAAAATAAAATGTCCACTTTTTAGTACTCTTATCCGAACAATTGAAAACCCTAAATTATCATAAATAGATAGAAAGGTAAGGTCAATTACAATTTTATTAGCTACAATCTAATTTAGATTGGGTAGTTTTAGTATAGTTTTACTCAGATTATCTAGATATAAGGAGTATCATGCATGGTATGATGGATCTCACTTCTAGTTTAAGAGTAGGTAGTTTGTACAACTTCTAGATTAGAATCCATATTATAAACACCAGTGATTGGGGGCAATGTGCATGACACATTTGCCTTCTTTTATTTCTAATTCATTATATTACCTAGATATTCTTAGTAGTTACATGCCTTATTCCATCTTTAGGTGGTTGACATCATTTTAGAGTGGCTTTCATATAAACCTAATTCTTAGTTTTGAAGTGGCTTTCATAAAAGCCTAATCTCCACCTTTTAGAGTGGCCAAGATTAGCCTAGTTATTCGTACACATTTATCTATTCATGCCACATCATCACAATATAGATCATTCATGCGATTCATGAGCCATCTCATATGACACATATTCATATTGGTATTAGTTTATAGTTCATACTTAGTGGGAAAAAATGGATCCAGAGGACTAGCTAGCCTTTTTATTCTTGAGATACCTACTCAGAGGGATTGGACACATAGTCCAAACATTTATTAACACATGCATGACCACATAGATTCACTACAAGTGGGTGATGATGGAGGAAAAGGGCCAGCCTTTGTATTCTTGAGCCACCTTTGGAGAATTGAACACTCAGCTCTGTTCATGATATTACTCTTGGTATAGCACATGCCGAACATCACTCAACATCAATCATCATCACAATATGTTTTGTATTGGTTTGCATACCTAGTGAGGTGTATTCATTCCTTTTTATTCCTTTCTCTTTTATCCAACCTTTATACATTCTTATTTTAGACATAGCATGTCTAGTAAGAATTGATCTAATCCTTATTTTCTATTTCATATTTATGCTTCCTATTGTTCTCTCTCTATGCACACTTAACATTAGACATTTTTATGGGCTTCACCCTTATAGGTAAGTTCAAGTACACTTTCTATTTTTCCTTTATCCTAATATTTCACTTTTCTACATCACTAGAGTAAATGGGGGGAAAATGTAGTTATATAATATGTCCAAATTGGTAGTTTGAGTGTGGCTTGTGATACCCCATCTATATGTCCTTTTTGCATATTCTTACAACCCTTCTAGACACTTTTTTTTCTCATTTCTAGTCATCTAGAACCTTCTAAATGGTCATCCCACCTTAGCCAAATAGTATTCCTCATGTCAATCCTATTCCCCTAGGTCTTAAGCATGTAAAATAGAAGTACCCCATTTAGACTATAGCTCCCCATAGATAAGTGTCCCATTTTCAGTGGTCTAATCCATTTTCAATTTGAGCCCAAATGGTCATTTTCATTTGGTCCTTATCCTTAATTAGATTGTCCTAGAATGAATACATCAGACCCATGACCAAATATTCCCTATAAAATCCCACTCAAATCTAATTTATAAAGGAAGTGACCAAACTTAAAAATCAAGCAAGAATAAAAATAAAGAACTAAGGCAAACTTACTTATTATTTACACATAGTCACATAACACAACTGTAAACCTACTCAAATCCTCGTACCAATCCCTAGCCACCTTAAACACTATCAATTTGGCATTTAAATTTTCATCATACTATTTCATAAACCACACTAGGTGGGAGAACTACCTATGGACTGATCCCTATTCAGAGTATTGGTATGTAGGTAGCATGGCCACACAAGGGGTGTGGAGTTCATGTTTAGTGCATTTTTTACACTAACCCCCTCTTTCTAAAGTGACTCAAATGTCATTTTATCAAGTATGATAGAGGGTTAGGATTTGAAGAGAAAACCATCTCCAAAATGAGTTTCATCAATGACCAATGCTTGGTTTTTCATAAACATGCTCACACAGGCACAACACAACTACCTAGAAAGTTTTAGGTTTCTTTGATTAGTTTGGATAATAATGGTAGGAATGCACCATAATGCTAGACATCAAAGCATCCACTTTTTGATTCTCCTATCCTTTTACCCAATGAAAGATAGATTTAGGTTTAGGACACCTTCCTAATCTTACATAGCCATTTTCAACCTCTGTATTAGTTGTTTTAGTCCATTTTCTAGCTAAGTTATATTTCTTCTTATTTATTGCTATTTTTATAAAGGTGAAAAAGACAAATAGTTTCACAAAACAAGGTTGAATTTATTGTTATAGTTTTTGCTAATTTATTAATCTAGACCCTTAACTAAGATAGGAATAAAACTCCATTAATCTCAAAATAAGTTAAATCAAGAAGAAAAAACATAAAGAAAAATTACCAACAATCTTCAAAAGGAAAACTTGGTCTACTTGACCAACTAATGTAATTTTGGAGTCACCATTGATGCTTGGATAGATGCTTCCAAAGGCTAATATGTTTAAAGATAACACCAAAAAAAAATTAACTTCTTGGAAAATGAGTCCCATTAGGTTTTCCAAAAACTATTGTCACTTAGATTTTCACCCCTTGAGGAGATGTCTCAGCTCTCCTCATCTAAGTAGTATAATTGAAACACCTCTAGGTTGTGGGTAGCCTAATAATTAGGTGAATATCTAGATAGGGTTAGCTCCCTTGATGTACCACTTTTAGATCACTACTACACCTATGATTGTAAAAAAAGGGAGAGAAAACTAAAATTAAACTATCCTAAAGGTGGTGATACACTAAATTAATTGATAAATACCAATCAATTGCATGTCACATGTGAGACTAAGTAGGCAAAGACTTCTCTAATCTAAATCTTCTCACATCAATATTTCATTATGAGGTTATGATTAATTCTTAGGGTATGAGGACTAGACAAGAGGCCTATAATTCCAGTATTGAATATACTAACTCACTCAACCTTGACACTTCATATAAAAATTCACATGACCTATAAGAAGAAGATTTTAAGATACAAATAAGTGAGATAATCAAACAATAATGCTAAGGAAAAAATAGTCATCACTAAGCAAGATCAATCATTCAAGTGAACACAATATGAGAAATCATATAAGAGGTAAAATTAATAGTCTTTATTGATCCATGGTATGCAAATGAGAAAGGCTTCACCATACCCAAGTGGAGTATCCTTACAATAGCCAAAACGGATAGTTCTTATAGAAATTGAGATAGAGAAGAAAAGAAATAAGTCAAAATGTCATGAGGAAAAGTGTCAAGATAGGAAAATGAGTTAAATGTACAAGAAAAGAGAATTTGAAACTCATAATTCAATGTTAGAAGATACAAGTGGCTCCTCAAGTCATGAAACTCCTAAAATGTGACATGAAGTCTCTTTCATTAGTCTAAGAAACTACATTCATCATATAGATATGTTGTAACATCCCAAACTAACTAGGGATAGGTATAATGATTTAAATGAGAGGGAGGGGTTATAGACATGTTTTTCCATGCATTACATATATTCTTAATCACCTATATTGCTCTAAAAGTGATCCATTACTACCTATAATCAAAGAAATTCCCTTTTTCAAAAACCTTACACACATGTCATCAAAAATGGATTATATTTATAATGAAAATATATAAAAGGGGGTGAAATACATGTTTAAAGGTTATTTATAGCCTTAGAGGCATCAAGCACACCTTAAAATAAACTTTAAGTTTTCACCCTTTTCACTAACATGTTCACTATTTCAATTCTGACTAGCTGAGATGAGAGCTATTATTGAGGTAGCTAAGAGTTGTTATAAATAATTAAATATATATATGGAGTTATATTAAATATCAATGTTTCATCCCATGTGATTGGCATCTTCACACTCTTCCTAGAACCTACAAAACACAAAAATTATCAATAAAACCCTTCTTTGTACTCCATCCATACAATTTCATATAATCCAAAAGGATGAGGAGTAGCCATAAATATTATCCTAAAACTTCCATTCACTTTCATGGTCATTATGGTCCATTTGGATGACTCTCTATCCTCATTTCCTTCATCAAGTCAAGAACCATGGTTTCTGATGGTTTTAGGTAGTTTTGACCTTTAGTGACGTTTCATAAATGTTTGACATTGGATTGAGAAACTAATGCCCAAAAAAAAATTTCATGACATTCTTCAACTCATCTTATCCCTTTTAGTCTCCATACAAGGTTTCAAAATAGATATGAGCTTCTAACTTTGACCACTTGAGTTCTTTCCTCCATTTCCTATAGACTTGAATTGGTCTTAAGCTAAAAGTGGATTTCCTTGTGACTTCTCTACATTCAAAAATATTATACACATATAAAGTTACCCTATAAACATGATACAATCCATTATAATTCGCATCTCATTTTAGAATTATATTTAGAATTTTATACCATGCTTGATAGGCTTACCTATATATTTAGAATTTTATACCATCAAATTGAGCTTATTACCTATATGTATGGTATTTAATGTTTTTTTAGATGACATACAACCTCTCACCCCTTATATAATGGACCAATCAGTTCTTGTTTCATCCTTTTATCCCTATTTTCTAAAACTATAGGGTTTGCCTACAAAATGAAGTACCCTCTGTTTGAGATAAAATATAGGGTACTTCCCCTAGTTACTTAGACAAGATAATTATTTAGGAGGATTATGCAAGTAAAAAAATCACTCTTCACCAAAAATTTATCCCTTGGTCATATCATTTGACCCCCTAAAATCATAAAAACCAAGACAAATTATTAGGAAAAGATTGTGTACAGGATTCTCTCATGTGGACTGTGTGATATAACACATTATCTTTAATCTGCATTATTTACATATCATGATGGTGTCTTTACCTATTTGAGAGTCTTTTTCAACAATTTAATGCATTATACCCTCTCTAACTCTACATTTTTCACCCCTTACCTTGGTTAGCCCAGACTGAGTACCATTTTATGACTATTTTGCTTTAAGGTATTGTACCTATAGGTGGTCTTTCATAGATTAGGATATAAAAACATTTAATAAGATTATTTGACACCTTCCAAAATTATTTAGTAATTATTTATACCTATATGCACCATGTATTATCTTACTATCTACCTAAAATCACCTATAGTTGACTGTGTTAGAGTCATTAGGACCCTATAGGTGTTGATTTCACATTGGAATATGTGTCATGGTCTTTTGGAGTTTGTCCATGATCTTGGAAATAATATCAAATGAAAATTGTTTGTAGATATAGTTATATTATCTATTGGCTCACATCATGAGCTTGGTAAACACCTACAACTAGGCTATAGGTAAGCATTTTAAGACCTAAGACACCTGTAGGTTTTGATGGAACTCAACACCTTATTCTTTAATCTTTATTAACACATCCTTGAGGAAAAAATGTCATCTTAAACTCATAACATGGTCATATATTATGTATTGATGTTTAAATTTGGTAGTTTTTAATGTAAATATCTTCTTTATATCTTAAAACCTATAGGTGATACTGCCTAAATTTAGTGGTCAAAGGGTAACTTTGAGCCTTCATAGTAAGAAAACCAAAGGACTAAATTACCTTCTTCCTTTTACAAGTTGATATACTTATGTGAGATATTTAAGACAAGTATACTTGGAGGTACTATAAGTTAATGAAAATTTGTATAAGGATACCCAAAAAAGGGCCTAGACCTCTATTTTGCCAATTTTGGGAAATTGATCCTTGAATACAATCATTGTCTTTAGGAGTGACCTTCCTCCTTTTATAGCAATCTAGAATTTTAAATGATTATACCAAAATATATTCAACATAATAGGATTACAAGGATATTTTCACCACTTTTTTTAATGCTTAAAAATGACTCCTCAGTTCTCTATGGTACCACCCATATGTGGGCATTTTCAAATGTACAGGTAGTGGGTAGAAGTGTGGACAATGTGCATTGAATTTGAATTTTAATGGGTTCTAGGATTATCTCAATATCTCCAAATTCACTCTTCATGCTTTAAAATATATGAAATAAGTTTCAACACTTCCTTTTCAACATGACTTCCTCCATGAGAGCACTTGTAGGTGCATTTTGAGTTGTATGCAGGAAATAAACATGAAATGATCCATGTACGCAAGGAGTCTACCTTCATATTATTTTTATCTCCTATAATGATGTTTAAATGAAACATAAATATGTTTTTAAATCATAAATCAAGCTTTATCACCTTATTTTCAATGTTCAAACCTTCTATAGGCACCTATATGTGCATATCTATGGTGACTGTGTGTAAGTGTTGTACATGATTATAATAGTTATTTCTTACTTATACAATTTGGGAAAGTTAAGTTACTTATATATATTAATGAGATTAATCAACATATTAAAACTCTCTAACACTCCATGTATGTGATAAATATCTTAAAATAGTCCACTTAGTTGATTATACATGATAGTCATAGACAAACTGACTACATGACACTTGTGACTACAACTCTATGGAATATTGATTTGAAGAATTAAATTGAGAGGTGAGGAAAATTATAAAAATGGGAATGAACCTATCTCATCCCCTATAATCACTAAAAAATCATGATGATCTTTAAAATGGTGGAAATATGTCTATTATTTATCAAATGAGACCAATCTAAAGACCTGAGATGATTTTATCATTAAAACACATTGAAACACTAAACCAACCATGGATATCATCAGGTTAATATTTATATGTCATTTAGAGTCATTATTAGATATTTAATTATATGAAATTCTCCAAACCAAAGTAAAACCTATAGGGTATGGGAAATAATGATAAAAAAACATAATCAACTTGTTAGATATGATTCATAAAGTACAATTAACCAATCCTTAAATTCTTGTTATGGAAATGGATATCTATAAGTGTTATATCACCCCCAAAGTCATTTGGTTTGAAATATATTCAAATATCCATACTAAGCACAAACCTACTAATTGTTTTTGCATGTCTAAAAAGGAGATGGAGTAAAATAGTTTTAGCTAAAATTTGGCACTTCTAGAGTATTTCAAGAATGGAAACGAGTCTAAGGAAGCTAAAGAGTCATCTAAAAACCTTATCCCATGTTTCAAACTCCCTCATGGGTTGTAGAAGTGCCAAAATCTTCCTTTTATCAAGAAAATTACTCTTTCTTCTGAAGAACCTACCACTTTTTAGTTAGAAACAATTGATTAAGGCAACTAGGACACATTTCACATAACATCACCTTTTGATACCTTCACTTTACCTAAGGAGGTTGTAAAAGTCATTAAATGTTCCTTATATGACCTTTAAATGACTTAAAAGACATAAGTATTAAAATGACTAAGACCAAGTCTAATATGACATTAAATTACAAAAAAATAAAATATAACACACCCATGCCAAAATATTAGACCTCTGTAAACATCTAATATCAAGTTTTTTTCCTATAAGGGTCCAGATTTTACCTATATGTTCAAATTTGGTAAAAAAATACTTTATCACAATATTTTATAGGTGAATCAACTTTTATAACACCTCAAAAAGGTCTGCTATAAAGAATTTTACCAAAAGCCTCTTATAAAATTACTAGTCTTAATATTTATCTAACATGGCAAAACCCATTCTATATCTAATTATCACTTAATGACACCTTAGACATATGTATTTAGGTGTTTTATAAATTAAAAATACTCATATAAAAGGTTTTTATTTCCACTTTTAAGGTTTTAACCATTCATAAAATCATGTTTTGTCTATTAAGCCGAATTACCCTCAAGTAGGTCAAAACTCAAGATATAGTTTTCTTACAATAAATGATCCTTTTATGAGGTTTGCACAAATGCATTAGAGGTGTTTAAAAATTAATTTAGATTTTATATACTCAAATTTTAAGTTTATAAATTAATATCTCTCCTCACTATCAAAGAAACATAGAAAATTACACATACTCGATTGGTCAGAGGAGCCCAATTGAAAAACCATCTAGGTGGACACATATGAATGGGCATTTTAGGCTAGAACAACCATTTTTTAGTATTGATAAAGCCTCAAGAGTGAAATTTCTAATTTATTAGAGTCATCCTTTAATATAATTCACTTGTCCCTAAGTATGAAAAATGAGCAAACTTTGGTCTCATGTTACACAATAACTGTGAGGGCTAGATTTGAACTATCAACAATTACACTTGCACGGATGAGTCCTCTAAGAAACCATAAAAGGATTTCATCTAAATCAATATGGATGAGATGAATAAATGATGTTTTTCTCATGTCCTAATATTTTAAAATAGGGTAAAATTTGGTCAATAAGGGTCGTATAATCTGACTCATTAGCCCAATCGAAGAACCATCTATGTAGACATGTCTAGATGGGAATTTTTAGGCTATAAAAACATTTTTATAGTCTTGTTTGGGCCCTATAAGTTAAATTTATAGTTGTTTTGAGGCATACTTGAAGATAATTCACTCATCCCTAAGTGTGAAAAATGATAAAACTTAGGTTGCACATTGAACAAGAATCATGAGAGCTAGATATGAACCATCAACTCCTACATGTGTAAGGATGAGTCCTTTAAGAAATCCCATAGGGATTTTATCTAAATAATGATGGATAAGACATGGAAATGAGGTTTATCTCATGGTCAAAACTCTTAGAATGAGGTAAAATTTGGTCAATGGGGTTTGTATAATTTGAATCATCAACCTAATTGATGAACCATCTATGCAAATACATCAAAATAGGCATTTTTAGGATATAAAAACCTTTTTCTATTCTCATTCAGGCCCCAAGATCAAAATTTGTACTTTTTTTGAGGTATCCTTGAATATAATTCACTTATCCCTAAGTTTATAAAATGAGTGAAACTTTATCACGTATTGCATGAGAACCATGAGGGCTAAAGATGAACCATTAGATCCTACACATGCAAGGATGAGTTCTCTAAAAAAGATCGGGACTTTATCTAGCTCAATATTGATGAGATTTATAAATTAGGTTTATCTCACATCTAAATCTCTTAGAATAGGCTAAACATTGGTCACTAGGGGCTGTAGAATATGACTCATCAGCCCAATCAATGAACTATCTATGTAGACACATCTAGATGGACATTTTTAGGCTAGGAAAGCCTTTATCTAGTTTTGGTCAGACCCTAGAAATGAAATTTTCAATTGTTTAGAAGCATACCTAAAGCGAATTCACTCATCCCTGAGTGTGTAAAGTGAGCAAACTTTAGTCACACATTTCATGAGAACTATGAGGGATAAAGATGAACCACTATCTCTTAACATGAAAGGATGAGTCCTCTATGAAAAATTAGGAGGATTTTATCTAACTCATGATGGATGAGATGTAGAAATTATGTTTATCTCATTTATAAATCTCCTATAATAGGGTAAAATTTGTTCAATGGGGTCCATAAAATCTAACTCGTCAACCTAATCAATAAACCATCTACATGGACATGTCCAGATGGGCAATTTTATGCTAGAAAGAGTTTTGTCTGATCTTAGTTGGGCCTCAAAATCAAAATTTGTAGTTGTTTGGAGGCATCCTTGAAGATAATTCACTCATCTTTAAGTGTGTAAAATGATTAAACTTCCATTGCACATTACATAAGACTATGAGGGATAAATATGAGTCATAAACTCTTACACATGCAGGGATGAGTCCTCAAAGAAATCCCATGAGTATTTTATCTAACTTGTGATCGATGAGATGTAGTAACAAGGTTTTTATGATAGAAAAATCTCTTAGAATAGGGTAAAATTTGGTTAGTGGGGCCATAAATCTGACTTGTTAACTCAATCAATGAACCATTGACATAGACACATCGATATGGGCATTTTTAGGATAGATCAACCTTTGTCTAGTCTTGATTTACCCTTGAGATTAAAAGTTGTAATTAATTGAAGGCATCCCTTAAAAAATTCACTCATTCGTGTATGTCTAAAATGAGTGAATTTACATCATGTATTACATGAGAATTGTGAGGGATAGAGATGAACCATCAACTCCTACACATTTAAGGATGAGTCCTATAAGAAATATTAAGAGGATTTTACCTAACTCATGAAGGAAAAAACATGGAAAAATGGTTTATATCATAGAAAAATCTCTCATAACATGTCAAAATTTGGTCAGTGAGGGCCATATAATCTGACTCATCAACCTAATCAATGAACTATCTATGTAGACACATTGGGATGGGAATTTTTAGCTATACATTTTTTTTTCCAATCTTGATTGACCCTCAGGAGTGAAAGTTGAATTTGATCAGAGGCATCCCTTAAATAATTCACTCATCCTTGAATGTGAAAAAAGAGATAAATTCCATCACACATTGCATGAGAATCATGAGGGATAGAGATGAGCCATCAACTCCTACATGTTAAGGTACAAGTCCTCTAAAAAATCCTAGGAGTATTTTATCTAACTTGTGATGGATGAGATGTAGAAATGAGGTTTCTCTTACTACCAAATCTCATAGAATATGCCAAAAATTAGTCAGTGGGGTCCATAGAATTTGACTCATCAACCCAATCGATGGACCTTACACACAAACACATCTAGTTGGGAATTTTAAGCTATAACAACCTTTGTTTAGTTTCTTTCAATCCCCAGGAGTGAAATTTACAATTAATTAGAGGCATCCCTAAAGATAATTTAGTTATCCTTGAGTGTGTAAAATGAGTGAACTTCATCATGCATTATAGGAGAACCATGAGGGATAGAGATGAACTATCAGATCCTACACATGTAGGGATGATTCCTCTAAGAAATATCAAGAGGATTTCATCTAACTTGTGATGGATAAAACATGAGAATGAGGTTTATCTCATAGTCAAATCTATTATAATGGGGTAAAATTTGGGAAATAGGGGTCATAAAATATGACTTGTTAAGCCATTAGATGAACCATCTATGCAAAAACATTAGGATGGGAATTTTTAGATGATAAAAACCTTTATATGATCTTAGTTGACCCTCGAGAATGAATGTTAAAATTTATTAGAGGAATCCTTGAAGAGAATTTAGTGGTCCTTAAGTGTGTAAAATGATCAAACTTTTGTCATGCATTATAAGAGAATCATGAGTGATATAGACAAAATATTAGCTCTTAAAAGTTCAAGAACAAGTTTTCTAATAAATACCATAAGGATTTTATCTAACACATTATAGATCAGAAAAAACAATGAGATTTGTATAGCAACTAAATCTCTTAGAATAGGGTAAAATTTGGTCAATAGGGGCCATAAAATTTGACTCGTCAACCCAATCAATGAACCATATACATGGATATGTTAGGATGGGTATTTTTAGGCTATCAGAACCTTTTTATGGTCTTGGTTAACCTTTTATAGTTAAATTTATATCTAATCATAGGCATCCCTTAAGAGAATTCACTCATCCTTGAATATGCAAAATGAATGAACTTTGGTCATGCATTACATAAGAACTATGAGGGATAGAAATGAATTGTTAGCTCCTTCCTGTGTAAGGATGAGTCCTATAATAAATCCTAAGATAAATTTATCTAAGTTTTGATGGATGAGATGTGGTAACAAGGTTTATCTATCAGAAAAATCTCTCAAAACATGCCAAAAATTAGTCAATAAGGGCTATAAAATCTCACTCATCAACTAAATCAATGAACCATCTATGAGGAAACATAAAGATAGGCATTTTTAGGCTAAAAACTATTTTATGGTCTTGTTTGACCTTAGGGAGTGAAATTTTTAGTTGATTGGAGGCATTCCTTAAGAGAATTCACTCATCCAAAAATATGCAAATTAAGTGAACTTTTATCATGTGTTACATGAGAACCATGAGGGATAGAGATAAATGATCATCTCTTACACATGTAAGGATGAGTCCTATAATAAATACTAGGAGGATTTTATCTAAATCATGATGGATAAGACATGGAATGAGTTTTTTCTCATATTCAAATCTCTTAGAACATGCCAAAAGTTGGTTAGTGAGGGCCATAGAATCTAACTCATCAACCCAATTAGCAAACCATTAATGCAGACACATTAGGATAGGCATTTTTAGGCTAGAATAACCTTTGTCCAATATTGGTAGACTAGTAGGAGTGAAATTTGTAGTTGATTTGAGGCATCCCTTAAGAAAATTCACTCATCCCCAAATGTGTAAAATGAGAAAACTTCAATCATGCATTGCACAAGAACCATGAGGGATAGAGATGAATTATAAACTCCTACATGTATAGGGATGAGTTTGCAAAGAGAGTTTGAGAGGATTTTATCCAAATTGTGACTTAAGAGATGTAGTAATGAGGTTTTTATGGTATTTAAATCTCTTAGAACATGTCAAAAGTTGGTTAGTGAGAGCTATATAATCTGACTCATCAACCTAATCAATAAATCATCTACATAAATATGTCAAGATAGGCATTTTTAGGACACAATGACTATTTATAATATAAATTAACCCTTTAGAGTGAAAGTTTTAGTTTAACAAAGGCATCCTTTAAGAGAATTATCTCATCCATTAATGTGAAAAATAAGTGAACTTCTATTCAACATATCACAAGAACCTTGAGGGCTAGAGATGAACTATCAATGCCTACACATGTAGAGATGAGTCCTCTAAGAAGCCTAAGAGGATTTTATCTAAATAATGATGGATGATACCTGATAATAAGGTTTCTTTCATAGCTAATTCTCTTAAAACATGCCAAAAGTTGGTCAGTAAGGGCTATAAAATCTAACTCATCAACCAAATCAATAAAACATCTATGCAAACACATCGAGATAGGAATTTTTAGGATATAATCACCATTTCATAGTCTTGATAGACCTTAAAGAGTGAAATTTTTAGTTTTTTTAAGGCATCGCTTAAGAAATTTCACTTGTCACTAAATCTATAAAATGAGAAAACTTCAATCATATGTTGCATGAGAACCATAAGGGATAGAGCTAAATCATCAGCTCCCACATGTGTAGGCATGAGTCCTATAAGAAATCCCAAGAGTATTTTATCTAACTCATGATGGAATAGACATGGAAATTAGGTTTCTCTTATAGCAAAATATCTCAAAACATGCCAAAATTTAGTCAATGAAGGCCGTAGAATTTGAGTCATCAGCCTAAATGATGAACTATCTACATGGAAATGTCATGATAGGAATTTTTAGGCCATAGTCACCATTGTTAAATCTTATTATAACCCCATGAGTTAAATTTTTAGCTGGTTGGAGGCATCCCTTAAGAGAATTCACTCATCCCCAAATGTGCAAAATGAGTGAACTTCCATCACATGTTACATGAGACGCATGAGGGATAGAGATGAACTGTAAGCTCCTACACATGCAAAGATGAGTCATATAAGAAATACCAAGCAAATTTTATCTAACTCATGATAGATGAGATGTGGAAATGAGGTTTCTCTCATAGCTAAATATATCAGAACATGCCAAAATTTGGTCAGTGAGGGCCATATAATATGACTCATCAACCCAATCGATGAACTACATGTGTGGACATATTAAGATTGTCATTTTTAGGCTATAAAGACAATTTTATAGTCTTGGTTGACCCCTAAGAGTGAAATTTTTAGTTGATCAGAGGCATCCCTTGAGAGAATTCACTCATCTTCAAATGTGCAAAATGAGCAAACTTTTATCATGCATTGCATGAGAACCATGAGGGCTAGAGATGAACCATCAATTCCTAAACATGTAAGGATAAGTACTATAAGAAAAATTATGAGGATTTTATCTAAATAATGATTGAAAATATGTGGAAATTAGGTTTATATCTTAGTTAAATCTCTCATAACATGCTAAAAGTTGGTTAGTGAAGACCATAAAATCTGACTCATTAACCTAATCAGTGAATTATCTATGTAGAAACATCAGGATATGAATTTTTAGGCTAGAATCACCTTTGTATAGTATCATTTAACCCCTATGAGAAAAAATTATAGTTGATTAGACGCACCTCTTAAGAGAATTCACTCATTCCCAAATGTGTAAAATGAGCAAACTTCCATCACATATTGCATGAGAACTATGATGGATAGAGATGAACCATCATCTCCTACATGTGTAAGGATGAGTCCTCTAATAAATCCTTCAAGGATTTTCTATAAATTTTGATGGAAGAGATGAAATGATGAGTTTTATCTCACATGAAAATCTCTCACAACATGCTAAAAGTTGGTCAATGAGGGCCATAAAATCTAACTCATCAATGCAATCGAAGAACTATTTATGCAGACACATCAAGACATGAATTTTTATCCATGGGAGTGAAAGTTATAGTTGATCATAGGAATCCCTTAAGATAATTAAATCATCCTTAAATGTGAAAAATTAATGAACTTCTATCATGTGTTGCACGAGAACCATTAGCTCCCTACACATGCAAGGATGAGTCCTCTAAGAAAGCTTGGAAGTATTTTATCTGACTAATGATGTATGATATGTGGAAATGAGGTTTATATCATAGAAAAATATTTAAAAACACAAAAAAAGTTGGTTAGTGAGGGTTATATAATTTGACTCATCAACCCAATCGATAAATAATTTATATAGACACATTAGGATATAAATTTTTAGGATATAAAGACCATTGTATATTCTTAGTTAACCCCTAAGAGAGAAATTTATAGTTGATCAGAGGCATCCCTTAAGATAATTCACTCATCTCTAAATATGAAAAATGAGTAAACTTTCATCATGCATTACATGATAACTATGAGGGCTAGAGATGAATCGTCAACTCTCACATGTGCAAGGATGAATCTTCTAAGAAATATAAAGAGGATTTTATATAAATCATGATGGAAAAGATGTGAAAATTAGGTTTAGGTTTGTATCATAAGAAAAATCTCTTAGAACATTTTCAAAATTTGGTCAATGAGGGCCATATATTTTAACTTATCAACCCAATCGATGAACTATCTATGTAGACATGTTCGGATATGAATTTTTAGGCTACAATGATAATAATTTGATCTCAATTGACCCCTATAAGTAAATTTATAGTTGATCAAGGCCATATCTTAAGAGAATTCACTCATCCCCAATGTACAAAATGAGTGAACTTACATTGTGCATTGCATGAGAACTATGAGGGCTAAAGACAAACCATCAGATCCCGCACATGCAAGGATGAGTCCTCTAAGAGAGCATAGATAAGAATGTTTTTGTGTTTTATAAAAATAATAAATATATATAAGGTGAAAAAGGAATTTATTATGGTAGATGAAATTAATTTAAATTATTTTATCTTCTCTTCATTTCAAGAAGATAATCTTTTTTACTTATGACACCAACCACATGAAGGTGGAAGCTCATCTGGTGACACTAACCTACATTTAAATTATTAGTAAAAATATTAAATATAAATAAACACATAATAATAAAATAATTGAAAATTAAAATACATTAAATCAAATAACTTTATTATATTATTTTATAACACTAGATATACTTACTAATTTAATCTAACGTACATTCATGATCAGATCTATTCGTAAGTGTTTCAAGAATTGCTTCATGGTTAGATGCACACACTTTTAACAAAGTTATATTGTGAGGCTTTCCATGATATTTGATCATTTTAATATTTTTATCAATAATAAGGTTTGAATAATGAAGCACCATCTTGTGTGTTTCAAAGTCCTCAAATAACTATTTTTTTTATTTTTTTATGATAGTACATATGAAGATAGGTTCTAGTAGCCACTATGGATCCAATGGGATAAATTAGATCTTCTCCATCCATAAGATTTGTGGTTATATTTTTTCCTCTACATGATAACATAAGTAGTAATTTGTTCCCTCATTATTGTTCTCAAGTGTAATGACTACAAAAGCATGCCCTACATTTAAAGTATAATCAAATTATAAGTACATCTAGGAAAAAATAAAAATATCATTAATATATAAGGTTTTATATTTAATTAAAAAATAAATTATATGTAGTTGCACAAGATCTAAGATGTGGTCAAAGTCAACTGATGATGAAATTTCATGATTTGTCCATTATTGGAGTGAATGACTATATTCTACAAGTGATATGGGTCTACAATACCATTAATACCCATTATTTTGACTCACATTAATTCCAATTAAATTCCATACATGAGAAAAATAAAAATTCCATATCCTTAGTATAAATAGTATATGAAGTTGAATTTTATCTTTGAATGGAGTGGAAAACACTACATCCAGGTACTATAATGCAATCTTCATACATTTTCTTATTTTGTTCCTCTATTAACCAAAAGAATATTCATACATGAGAATGTTTATCCAATCCATGACATATATTTTAATTAACCAAGTCATAATACTTATTTATCAATAAAATTATCACCATCCTTGTTCTTTTCTTTCTCTCTTTTAAGGGCTCTTTTTACACATGCACCAACACCATCATGTTCCCCTTTTCCATGTCCAACCTAAAAAAAGCTCCAAAAATGTTTAATGCCATTCTTCTTATGCATTCTACTTAACCAGTAAAACATTTGAGAATTTAAACTACCATGCAAAATTATCTGACTAAATTTAGTGGGTATCAAACATGATTAGTCTTGCATTCATATTCATATAAAATATATCAAGAAAACCATAGGCAAACTCTAGAGAATTTAATCTATCATCACTCATATAAAATGGTACTCCCTCAAAATCTTTATGTTATCATTTATGCTATCAAGTGCATTTATAAATATAATATCAATAAAAATTCCAACTTGAATTGAATTATGATATTGGGATTGAACCTCATTATATGGTTTTAGTGTGTAGTTATTAGCAAAATCTACAACCAAAATAATGGTACCAACTATGAAGTTGTCCTTGCATTCTTTGAATTGATGACATAACAATTTTTATTTGTGTGTGTGTCTTACATATTGGTATATAATATTATTTTTGAATTCAAACATGAAATCACATACAAAAGCTTTGGTCGTAACCAATTCGCACCTTGAGGATTTTTTTACATATTTTAACACATACTTGCCATATTTTTACTTCTTATAATTAACTAGTTTATTTCCAGATTAATTTTAAATATCTTCATTAAAATAAATCATTAAATTTTAAGAAACACCAAAACTATTACATGTTCCATCTAAATATTGTTTGGAAAAAAAAACTGTCCCTTAGATCTTTGATAGAAAAGACCTTGGATTAATTATCTTGATGTGTTAGGTGGGGAAGACACCATACATTCCTAAAAAAAACTCTTCATTATGTAAATTACAATGTATATGAATGAAAACATAAAAAATCATATAAAATTCAACATATACCTTAAAACAACATGTGGTATGTTCTTGGTTGATTTTAACATAGAAAGGCTTGCACGTCTCAAATGACCTTCGACTAATTATCGATTGGAAATTAAAATTTTTAATAATTTTTTTTATAAAAGTCTATTTACATCATGTATAAATAATGTTTTTTCATTTTTCTCACAATTTTTTGAGCCTTTTATTCTTTTAACATATTTTACATTATATGAGACCCTTATGGTGTCATGCTAAAAAATATCGATCATTTATTTTGTTCCTTCAACTAATACCTTATCTTTTCATTGGAGTCTACCACTAAATTCCTAAAAATGTATGAGTGAAGGGTCATCAAGCCTTTTTCTTATTTTTATGACATTTATTAGAGTTTTTCTATTTAAATTCAATGATTTACTTTTTTCATAACAATTCAAGCTTTAGATGTTGACTTAATCACTATATATTCCATTATTACTCATCTTTCCACATAACTATCTTTATTATGACTTTTATTACCTATTGCCTTAAATACATTAAATATATTATTTACTATTGTACTATTTTTTCCCTCCATGTTTAATGTTCTTAACCCCAAATTATGCATCACATGGTTCATTTTTTTCATTTTCATTAATTGAACAAATAGTTGACATCATTTTGTATAGCTTTTATTCTTAAATGCATAGTTTCATACACATTGAACATGACATTGAAATGTCATTTTTGATATTTTACCTTCCATATGTTATTTCATTTTTTAATCTATTTCAACCAAATACTTTGGGGTTCATCTTATTATCCTTGGAGGTGTGGGTGTAGGAGCTATAATTTGTATTAAATTGGGTGGTGTTAACACTTCAACCATAGTAGGGACATCAAAGGGTTGAAATTCTAAATTAGACCCTATAGGAAAATTAGATTCCTCTTCATTAGGATACACATGATTCAAGTTCATTATTTGATGTTTATTATCATCATACTCAAAAATTATTATGAATGGATGTTTAATTATATTATGTTTGTCTATATGTTTCATCATTCATTACTTATATGATCTAAATTTTGAATTTCATCTTACAACAAAGATTGAATCATTTATCTTATCTAATTTTAAGAAATGTAAACTAAATTCTATAGAATTGGGAATGTTATTTTCATTAGAAGTATTACCTAGTGTAGAAGAAGAACCTTCACCTTGCTTATAAGCCTTTATGGATTCTCTCCTATTTGCTTGTCCTTTTCTTTCTTTTTCTCTTTTATCTTTAATTTCCTCATTTGTTAGATCTTTGATTGGTATTTTATGATGACTTCCTAACCCCATTATTTATATTTTACAAAATAAGAGAATTATAGATTTAAACTTGTAGAATTCTTAGTGATTCAAACAAAATAAATGAGCAATTCACCAAATTTTCATAGTTGAAGTAGGAAAACCAGTTTGTAATTTGGAAATAACAAAAATAATGAATAATTTTCATGGGAAAGGAAAAATGAATTTATGAATCATAAAGGTAATGCATGCTTTTCAAATCACACATACCCTTTGGGATCTATGGACCAATGAACAAAAGCATTTAAGAAGCAAATAGTGGTTATGCAAAGGGTGTTTGCCCTTTGAAAAGGGTGTTTGCCCTTTACAAAGGGAATATACCATTTTCATATTTAGAATTTTCTTCTCTATTTTCCCTCTAATTTTTCCTTAGTTTTAGGCTTGGGGGGTCTTGAACCTAGCCAAACTCTGTCATGGACCAGCCAAGGGAATTTATAAGAAGTTTAGGGTTTTTTTTTTTAATCAACATATATGATCAAGTATCTTTTACTTTATTTTTTTAAAATTATATGAGTTTGTAGAGGGGAAATCATAGTTTTTGAATATATAATGTTTTTAATGTTAGAATTTTATTTATAATTATTATTTAATTTCTACATAACATACCTCATTATATCCTATATACATATCATCAAAAATTCCCTTATAACTTTTTGAATATTAATTGAATAATTATAAAACTTATATCTCAACAATCTAAATATTGTCAAATATGCTTTAAAAAAATTGATTTTCATGAACTTAATGTCAAAAAATTGTGTTCATACACTTGTGGTTTCAATTATTGAGCTATCTTGACTTGTAAAATTATTTAAAAATTATATATATGATAAAAAAATTAATAAAAAATATTCTCAAATGTAATCACTTACTCAAAAAAATTGTGTTCATACACATTCACTCTCCTTATCTTTTCTAAAAAATGACCAAGCTATTGTCATAAATGTATCTATTTCTCACACTTTTATCATTTTAGTATTGGAAAAAAGTATATATTTAGAAACTACATTCAAAATTCCATAATTCATGTTTTTATGTTATTGTCAAATTCATTTTTTAGTTATATTTAACATTCTGTAAAGTTAAACTATTATTATTTTTATAAAAAAGTGTTGCTTTATACCCCCCTTTTATCTTGCATCAACCCAATTGTTAAAAATTGATCTTTAACATGTTGTTAAAGGATACAGTAATGATTAGTGTGATGGGTGCCACATTGGTACCAAATATAATAAATCTCTCCATACTTAGGAATATATTTTGGTAGTACATTTAGGGGAGGTATATCCTTATCTAAGGATTAAGGGGTATAAGGATTCAAAGTTTTAATTTATTATCATAACTTTCGACAATGCATGGAGGAATGGTTATCTATGCCATGAAAGTAATAGATATGCTTGTGAGTAGGCTTGGTAGAGGTAGTCATAGAATGAGGTGTAACAAAAATAGAAGGAGTTTGGGAAGGCTCATCAACCCATTTAGTGGGAAATGGATCCATCTATGGTAAAGAAAGTAAACCATCACCAAGAGAAGGTGGTGCTGGTGGAAGGACTAGACTAGGATCGATGGAAGGAGTGATCTAATTAGAACCAACAATAGACTCAGATAAAGTAGGTGTAAGAATGGGATCTAAAGTGGGATATATTGAGGGAGGGGTGGGATATATATAAGGTTGAATAATATTTTCATTCATCTCAGGGATAAGTAGGCTATAGGGGTCATGATACTTAGTAAAATGATAGGGCCCAAACATAACATGATCTATAATTATACTCCTATGAGGTTATTTAGAAATTGGAGGTGTTTACATCATCTATACCCTATGATAAAGAGGAAAAATAATAAAATTAGGTACTATATATGATATAACATGGGAAGATATAGTAAAAGACTAAAACAAAGAGGAATGATAATGGATAATCTCAACATCATGGGCCTAAACAAGACCTCATAAAAATTGATCATTTAAGATATAACCATCATCATTATCAGGTGTGTGAATATGAATGGTGTAGGTAGGGATGAACTTTTCATTTGATGAGGTGTGGTGAATGGAATGCCAAGTCTTAGTTAAAATAATGGGGATGTCATCACAAGGTGGTTTACAAAATAAAGTTGTAAAGAAGTAATTTGAGAGATGAGATGAGATGAGAGATAAAATGTTTTAATCTTCAGATTGATCTCTTTAGGATAATCATCATCAAAATCTAGGAGGCTAGTGAGAATATTTCCAAGGAGTTTGGGATGACCATTATAACCTTGAGTGGAATTTATGGGAAATTTAAATCATTGAGAATCATAAAACAAAACACTAGGCAATGGTTCAAGAGAAGAAATCGTGAAGATACCCTAGTCTTGGAATTGTTCAAAATTCCAAGGGTTAGTTTCACCCTAAATCTTATAGATGGTTCCATTATGAGGTAATTTAATGTAATGGCAAGTGGATGAAGAAACTACTCTCATACTAATTCCATGGCCTACCAAGTATAATGATGTAAGATAGAGGAAATTTAAATATTATCACCTTGACATGAATGGTGATAGGTGGGATGGTAATGGGAATCCACACATAACCTAAAGGAGGCATTTCGCTTTGATCATAGCCTGACATGTGATGTATGTAGATTTGAGATTACATTCATAATATCCAAGGGTTTTGATAAAATTGAGAGAGGCAACATAGGTGCAAGAATCCTCATCAATCAAGGCAATATTTACATGTATATTTATAATTTAGACACTAATGAATAGAGGAGGATCATATGCACAAAGTAGAATCTCATCAGGAATCATGAAATCAATGGGAAATTTGAGGGAAAGATAAGTGCCCATTGTTTCATCAACATGTATAGGCATTTCTTTGCATTGTTGTAATATGTTATCTTTAGATATAGATAAAGTTGATTTGAATCTTGCTAGTGGAGGATGAGGGATGTTTATTTTGAACAAAAGTTGCATAATATGGTTTCAAAAATCAGGAGAGGTCCTCATAAGATCAATAAATGGGATTTGGGATGAGATATTAGTAAGCTTCATGATAGGATCCCACTAATCATAACCCATAAGAATATTTTTAAAAATAGGTGCATAATGTTGAAGGAGGTCTTCAGAAGGAGGATTCAAAGCACATTAGAATTTATGTTGAGAAGATGAAAAAGGTTTAGAACAAGGTTTTAAATTATATTGAGAAGATGAAGTAGTTAATGCAGTTGTGGTTTGACAATTTCTAGAAGAGGTGTTGATAGAAGTTTGAGTGTCTTTGGTGTTAGGTAAAGAAGATAGAGGGATGGTATAAATATAATCTAAAGTGTCATCCAATGGATAGAATTGGTTCATAAAAAGTTATAATGTCATATTTTTCCAACTCATTTAAATGATCTAGAGAATAATCTTGGATACCACTAAATGTGTGAGGCAATAGAGGTGTGTAGATGGGTTGAGAATTAATGAAATCAACCACCCTTCTCATGTTAGTCATATTAACCACATTTTCTTTAGTAGTTGGGCCAATAAGACTATCTAAATTATTTGTGGAAGGGGTGAGCTTATCTTTGATATCTTGGTGATTTGGAAGAGGGTCTTTATAGATGGATAAATGAGCATTATCTTGATTCAAATCTTGAGATTTAGTATGTGTTTCATTAGATTTGAAAGTAATGTCATAAGCTTGTTGGCATTTTTGAATGATAGAATCATGGTCAAAATTTGGACCAAGAAGAAAATAGATAGCCAATTTAAAAAGCTTCCTATATGTCTCATGAGAATGACCCCAAATAGCATAAAACACACAAAATTTATTGGGATCACGTTAGGATTTCATAGGATGAGTGGGATCAAGTTCCCATGGAAGAGGCCTAGGTATAAATATTAGTAATTCAGTTAAGGATAAATGTTTGTGAACATTTATGTTATTAGGTGAAGATAAATTAGGATTGGTGAACTATTGAGAAGGGGGAGTTGGTTCAAACACTAGTTATGAATAATGACTTGAATAGTGTGAATGGTGTCATAAAAGTCTATGATACAATCATTAACAACATGATTATTATTAATCATGAGTAAAATATGAAGAATATTAGAAGGTTGGGTTGGATATAATTTATGCATAAGGAAATCTTGAAATTTAGCCTAGTCAATAGCCTCTTCCAAAGTACACAGAGAGAGAGTCTAAACCTGATATTACAACTCGTGAAAAAGATAATTGGTAAAGAGATGGAAAATATTATCATCAACCATGTTATGTTCACATTTGTTACACAATGTTTTCCACCTTTTAAAAAAATCTCAGGTAGTTTCATTTTTAAGTTTCTTATAGTTGATAAAATTGGCCAAGGTATTCTTAAGAAGATCACTAGTTTAGAACTCTTGGATTAGAGCATTTACCAAATCTTCCAAACTAGTAATAGAATGAATTTTAAGTTGGTTTTACCAATATAAAGCATCATATATGATGCTTTTGGATAATATCTTGGTAGTGGTAAATGTATTTAATTTAACCCAATCTTTATATAAATTTCCAAATGCTTTTAGATGAAGAGTAAGATCAGTTAATCCATTTTAAGAAATGGTAGGGGTGATACCTCCTATATCAATATTAGTAATTTGATATGTAAGAGGTTAATTTTTAAGATGCTTAGTTATCTTGTTTATAAGAGAAGGTTTAGGGATGAGATTACCATGGGCATCTCGAAGAGGAGGTGAGGGAACATCTTGATTATGCATGTCCCATGGCATCTATTGAGGGTGGGTTTGATGATGTATAGGGTGGTTTTGCATTCATATCATTTTATTTTTATTATGAGATTACAAAGTATTCATTTGATTAAAAATTTGTAATAAGAGTTGGTGGGTTTAATTTGAATTATTGGAATTGTTTGAAGCATTAGAATTGGAGGTAGTTGCTTGGGTACCACTATTGGTGTTGGTATGAGCTTGAGAAGAGCTATTAGAATGTGAGACACTAGTGGAAAAACTTTCTTGTGTGGCAAAAGATGGACTAATTAAGGGATGTGAAAAGGAAGAAAAATAATTATGATTACCATGTGTATAAAATTATGCACTAGTAGAATAATTAAGGAGAGTAGGTATTGAAAGAGGCCCACTAGATATAAAACCTACCATGTTAGTGGAGATACTAGGTATGAAGGTAGAAGAAGTCAAAGAAGTCATGATGTGAGAAGGGGTCAAAATAGAAGGAAGAGGCTGAGAATAAAAGAAATGAGTGTTCTAAAATCCATGTGAGAATATGGGAGAAGGTGAATGGGGATTTTTAACTTGACCACTAATCATGAAATGGTAAATGGTAGAAGGATCCTTTCCTTGATATTGAGGAAATTCAGAGATAAAAAAGAGCATTTCAGGGGTATATTATAATTTGCATTGATATTGAAGGAAAAGTGAGGATTAAGAATTGAAGAGGAGTGAGGAGGTTCCCATAGTTCATTGTGCAAGTAGATATGTGAACATTACTCTCATCTAGGAGAGGGGACTCTAATATGATTATGGGAGACCTTATGAGGGTTGGTAAGACTCATCAAATCCATTGAATTCAACTCAATGTTGTCTTCAAATAGGAATTTCATGATGAAGGAGAAGGACTAGATAAGGCAAAAAGTGATGAAAAATCAAGGAAATATTAAAAGGTAACTAAGAGTACATAGTTGATTGGGTTGACTTAGTAAAAAAATAGGTTCTAAAAATTGAGAAAAAAGGGATACAGAGTCGGCAGGGTTGACCTAATTCTATAACCTAGATATAAAATAGGAAAAATAAAATATAAATTCAATAGGGTCGACCTAGTTTTGTATCCTAGGAAGTATAAAATAATATTATGTTGATAGGGTCAACCTAGTATTGTAGGTAGGGGAAATAGATAGTTTGTAAGAGATTGTGTCAAGTAGAATGACTCGATATTGAAACAAGATTTTTTTTTCAATTACTTTAGAAAACATGGAGTTAAGATAAACACACAATGAATTGGGTTGATGAGGATGATCCAATTGAGGCACATATCATAGAACCTTTCACCAATGTTGGCCAATGTAAGGTTTTACAATACAACATACAATCAAGCAAAGAGAAAGAGATTAAAAGTAAATGATAACCAAGTGGTAATCATGAATGTTATTAGATTATTATAATATGATTTTATATGTGATAGGAAGTTGGTTGCAATAAAAGAACTAGAAGGTAATCTATGGATGGTTTCAAGGTGTTTAGGCTAAAAGGGATCCATGTTGGTAATGGTACTAGCTTGATATTAGGGCCTACCCCTTCATTTCATAACCATAATGATGAGGGTTTTAAGTGCTTTTTCAATATATACCATTAATCATGTGTTTATACTTGAATAAAAAACCATGTTAGCTTCCCCCTTGGTGATGAAATCCAAGTAGGTATGCCTTAGGTTAACAATTGTTTAAATGTTTTTAAAGATTATTTGATTTGTTAGTGTGTGCATAAAAGAGAAAAATGGTACAAATAAATGATATATTGAAAAACCACCTAATTAGAATATGTGATTTATTCTAAGAATGAAAGCAACTAGAAATGAAAGTGTGAGATAATTATTATCATATAAGTGTTAATTGTAACTTTGAAACATAGTATAGTGTCAGTTCAAATGATAGTATATGTAAAGATTATAGAATAGAGTCGACAATGTCTCTACTATACTACTGAAGCAAGGGTTTGTTAAAGAAATACATCTATAGTGTTGACCTAGTCTTCTAGATAGAAGATATAATAGAAAACTAGGTCAATAGAGTGGACCTAGTTTACTGTATAGGGTAGTTTTAAAGACTACAAACTATGAAAAATAGAACTGTAATAAAAAAAAATTATAGAGAAGGAAAGGAAGGAACCTTGGTGGGTTAGAGGATGTACAAGAAAATAAGATTGTTGTTTAAATGCCTTGATTTATACTTGTAAATTCTACCAACTTTGTCGACTAGGTCAACTTAGTTTTATAGTTCCCTTTTTACTAAAACTTGTAAAGAATACTATACCAATAGTGCTATTATTATATGTTTTATGGAAATCTAGAAGTGTATTGTGATGATAGGGTTGACCTACAAGCCTATCTAGAAGTGAAAACATATATTGTGTTGATAGATTTAACCTAGTAGCTTGTACCTGATAAAAAACTTACACAAATAAAATATAGTCATATTGATGTAATTGTGTGTTAAACCAATGAATAGAATTTAGAAACTATACCGATACTATCAAACCAATATCAAAAATATAGAAAATAATAAATAATATTATAAAATAATGAAAAAATGTGAAATGAAACCTACAAGTTTTATATTCACGTTGGGTTCAATAGAATGTATGCAATCATAAATGCATCCTATCTATAAATTAATCCCAACTTGAAGAAGGTAAAACATACTTACACTTTCGATTGGGAATATATTAGATAATAGGGAACATGAAAAATATGGGGATCTACTAAACCCAATTTGGGGATCTCTTACCATAATAAACCATGATAGGTATGGTTAAAAATACTCTAATCAATCACAATCATCCAATAACCCTAATTAAGACCTATGTTTTCATATCTCACTAAACTAATAACAAGTAAATGAATCTAATCTAGTTCTCACCAAAGCTTGTGGCCCGAAGTGGGGGTTAAAATTAATAAAATTAAACATGCATAAGAGACATATACTCACATCAATGTATACAAAATCTTAATGCATGTAAGAGAAGTACAAATGCATATCTATCTACTATTAGAAAGGAGAAACAAATTAAGAAATACTTATCTTTAAAGATGAACCTGTCGAGTCTCAATCTCTCCCTTGGCTACGATGCTTCATAATAGATTGTTGTGGTATGTAAGGATGACAAGGATAAATTATCTATATGATACATAACCTATCAATGCATCCAAAAGACTTCTCCACAATAAGATCTATATCTCCAAATAAATTATGAAACCCTAAGCTTATTCCTCAAGTAGAATGGTGGATAAGCAAATACACAATAGCTCTTACTTCTTATATTCTCTAAATAATGGTGAAATGAACTTGTATATATAGGCATATTTAAACCTAAGCCCTTCTAAAATTTTTGGATGATAGGGTCGACCCAATTGACCTAGTATAGTTGTGGACAAAAATTCACTAGGTCACAAGCTAGGCCGACTAAGAGCCGACCTAGACCCTAAATGAATTTACCCAAAATAGTATAGGGTTGACCTAGTTGACCTAGTACAGTGAATAGTCAAAAGGGGATTAAGGCTAGGAAAATGGGGATAAAAGGTATAAAATTACTGAAGAGTGTGCAATAGAGAAGAACAAGATTAGGGGTATGGTTTTTAGGAGACAAGTGTGTAGGTAACAAGTGGCAAAATAGACAATAATCTTGTGAAGCACTAATGGTTTTCCCACACCTTTCTTGATGCACCCCTTAAGGCATGCACTTAGAGAGATTGAGACTCAATGGGTTCTTAAAAGATAGAGAGATTTGGTAATTGATAAAATTTTGGAAATATTATGTGTATATAGTTCCATCTTGTTCATGACCATGAATATCTAATGTATCCCCAATTAGAAGTGTAAGTAGGATATATCTTCTTTGAGATAGGATTGATTTATAGATTTATTACATTTCATATTGCATATATTTTGGTGAACCTGACATGAATCTAACCCTTATAATTTTTATTTCACACCTTCATTTTTACCATATTATTATTTGTCTATATTTACAATACTGTATCAAACTAGTTGGCATAGTTGTAACTTTTTGTGCGCATGTATAACACATAGTTGTATCAAAATGACTCTATTCTATCTGTGTAGGTCTTCATCAGATAAATGTTATTTTATAATCATATAAGGTTAAATAGGTTAAATATATCATCTTATTATCTCTACCAACATTTAAATCAGGAAACTAGGTTGAATAAGTTGATTTAGTCTTCTTATTCTTCTTCAACACATAGGCTTTTTCAAAACTAGGTCAAACTAGTTAACTTAGTTTGAAGAATTTAAGGAATTTTAGCATAAATTTTTTCATTCTAGTCATCATCAATCCCACCAAGGTTCCTCTCTTTTCTCTCTATCATTTTAGCACTTTATTTTAATTATATTTTGTACAAGTTAGGAGCCTTCAATACTATAACTCTATATCCAACTAAGTCAACCTGGTCAATGTAGTTCTATAGTGTATTTTATATCTAAAAGACTTAATCAACCTATTTTACTCTATTCTTAAATACTTTGATTTTGTAGAATAATAGTAACCCAATCAACTCTATTATATAGTGTTTGCATATAGTGTTGCCTGAGCTATTTATGTGGCATTCTAAACCAAGGAATTAATAAAATTTTGATAGTAACTAATTCACACTTTCACTTTTAGTTATTAGCATGATTATATTAACTCACATAGTCTAAATAGGTGGTTTTTAAAATTACCATTTAGTTAAATTATTTTTTTCTTTTTCACACACTACCAAATCACATAATATTCAAAATGCATTTAATACTTGTCTTCGTCACACCTACCTACTTTGACTTCATCACCAACCTATGGTAATTTGACTTGGTTTTCTAGCCAAGTATAAATATGTGGTTAATGGTATATATTTCCAAAGCACCTAACACCTTTATCACTATAGGATTTTTAAGTGAAGGGGTAGGCCTTAGTATCAAGCCAGTACCATTACTGACACAGATCCCTTTCAAATCAAATGTCTTGAAACCATCTATAGATTGCTTTCTAATTCCCTATTTTTAGCTAACTTTCTTATCACACTAGGATATAAGATTTATAATAATATAATAACACCATGATTATTAGAGTATTACCTAGAATGACCACGTAGTTATCACTTACATTTTAGTTAACTATTTATTCTCTAATTGTTATGTGTTATATTAAAAAACTTATATTGGGTAATGTTGGTGTAAAGTTTTGTGTTGTGTGTCCTAATTGGATCACTCACACTTATCCAATTGTTTTTATGGTTGCTTCCACTTCTTGCATCATTTATATTGGAAAATTTTACACTATTTTAGATCATTGGCCTTCTAGTCAATATAGTCTCTTATAGACTATGTATTTCTTCCTACCAATGGTACATAGTTGACCAAAATGACTATATCTCTTATCTATTTTTTATGTCCTCTATCCAATAGTACACAATCAATCCAATCAACTTTGTCTTCTTCTCATCTCCCTTTATAGTAGTACTCTATTGACCCAATCCACCTTATATCTAGTTATTTCCCTTATTCTTCTATCTGGCTAATTTGGTTCTTTACCTAATTTCCTTTCTTCTCTATCTAGATTAATTAGTTCTCTATCCCTTATTTCTCTTTTTCCTTGCTTAACATTTTGTTCATTTACTCAAAACATCATGAAATCCCCCATTAAAATCTTATTGGACAACTTTAATCCATTTAGACACTATATGGAGTATTATTTCCTCCCTTTATTTAACTCCAAAGATAACCCTAACTCTTGAAGCACCTCTTCCCCTCCATCTACGGATTGTAACATGGTTCAAATTAAACCTCAAGATGAAGTAGGTGGATCCAATCCTTTTTTCACCTATCAACACAATTATCATCTTCAATCTTTTCAACACAATGTGGGATCAATTGACACAAGTTATCCAATAATCCCATTGGTAATCCACCTCCCAATAACCTTCCCCCTAATAAAAATTTGGGGATTCCTCCTGAAAACACCAACCCACCAATTGATATGGCTCAACTTATTGCAGAAGTCATACAACAAATGAACATAATGCAAACTTATAACACCTCTCAAATGATACAATTACAATGTAATTTTATCAATATAGATAATCAGCCTTTGGTTTTAATTCCTCAAACTAATCCAAATTTTATTTCTCTACCTCATAGAGATGCCTTATGAAAAGTTATTCCTAAACCTATCATGTATAACAAAATACTTAAAAACATCTAAAATGAGCCTTTATCTCATTTCATTATTTTCATTAATATTGGTAATATTTCTCCAACTATTAAGTATGATGGGACTAAATACACTAAATCCTTTATTAAAGAATTTGGCAATCTTTATA
The DNA here is from genome assembly GCA_037957365.1 of Torreya grandis. NCBI lineage: Eukaryota > Viridiplantae > Streptophyta > Pinopsida > Cupressales > Taxaceae > Torreya > Torreya grandis. The sequence continues at coordinate 1,832,928 of JARHVA010000264.1, read as the reverse complement.
AAGATTGGATCCAAACTAATACTTTTACCACAACTAAACTCTTAGTTAAAACCTTAACTAGTGATGTATTAGAATGGTACAACCATCTTCCCCAATATTCCATTTAACAACTTGAGGATTTAGTCAATCCTCTATTTAAATAGTTTCAACACAATAACCTTCTTTAAAATTTCCTTAACCATTTCATCAATGCTAAACAATCTCCCACTTAATCAACTCATGATTTTATCAAATGATGGAAATATCTCACCCATAAAGCCAACCATAACATGACTGATAATAATCTATTCAAACTCTTTATAACTTATTTAAATCCATCACTTAAATATAAGGTTCAAACTTTTTCCCCTTAAATGCTTAATGAAGCTCTTGACCAAGCCAAACATCAAGACTTCATCATGAAGTAATTTGAACCAAATACCAAATTAATTAAAGGATATTTTCAAAATTCTACTAATTCCATCACTATAAATTCTCCTCAAACCAAACTAAGAGTTACCAAAGCCAATAATCCACCAAATTATCGCATACCATTAACTGTGCAATAAATGAAACAATTCTAGTACCTTCTAAACCCATTACTTATCCTAATAATCCTTCTTAATGGTATGATCCTAATCTATTTTATTGGTTTCATGTTGACATTGGTCATTCCCATGAAACTTGTAGGGGTTTTACTAAATTTTTTGTATTCTATAAGCTTGGTGATCCCTTCAATCACGAAGCCATGATCTAACTCCATCATCAATAATACAACATTATTTCTCAAAAATGACAAGCTCCCAAATCTTCTTATTATAATAACCAAAAATATTTTCCCACATATATCACTAAAAAAACTAAAAAGGATTTTTATGCTATTAAATCTAACTATAATTAATATTATAATAATTCTTAATATGTTAATGTAGCTAAGGTCAACTATCATCACAAACTAGCTCATAAAGATCATGCCACTAAACTTAATAAAAGAGAAAATTATCAAAGATACTAAAACTACTCATTTAGCTGTAGAAGCTAACAAGGAACCATATCATTCTTTTGAACCCCCAACCACTTCCATTCTTTCAAAATATACCGTACATTCTAAACCTTGCACTAGTTCTTCTTCTAAATCCCATTGGAACATTCTTGAAGAACTCAAATCCATGCCTTGTAATATTCCCCTTATGGAGTTAGTTCATACCTCCCCTTATTATCATAATTTCCTCATGCAATAATTACAATAAATTGAATATCCATCTTCTATAGATGAAGAACACCTCTATTGAGCCTCAACCTACCAACGTGCATACCATTGAATTCATTTGTCCTTCCAAGCCTTCTATCAAATTTCTTAAAAAAGACATGATTAATGATGAGATATTTTTTAATGTCAATGACCCACCCATTAATATTACCCTTATCCATAAAGTGTTATTTGATAAAGGGTCTGATATTAATGTGACATATATGTGGCTCATATAACTTGGTTATAATAAGGATCATCTCAAGAAAACCCACCTAACCTATTGTGTATTTGATAAAACTAATCAAAATCCACTTGGTTATATTTAGATTCCCCTTATAATAAAAACTAAGGTTATTCAAACCAAACTTATGGTCCTCAATTTGTGCCTATCTTATAACATATTCTTAGGCCAACCTTGGACTCATTGAATGAGGCCCATCATCTCATCTAGTATCCAATGGTAAATGGTATAAACATGAGGCCAATCCCAACCTTTGGAGTATTCAACTTCCTAATCCTAAATCTTAATATTGTATTTCTATCATTGCAACAATCAATAATTATCCTTTACCTAAATTCATCAACATTAGTAAAAAATTATAGGTCACTCTTACCGATTCAGATGATGATAAACCTAATAAATTGAAACATAATTGAAATAGTACTAAGATACCTCATTATATCTTGGAATGGCTTCCTCCTCTATTACTTCATTATCACACTATTCCTCTCATTGATGAGATCACTAATTTCCCCCCTCCATTCAATGTCCAAGACATTTTTTACCTAGAATATGCCTTCATATGAAATGATATTGAGTTAAAAAATTATCCCAATATCCTTTCCATGCAAATTCAATGATCTAGGAATCTCCCCTTCTAAAAATCCTCCTAAATATCAAACATGTACCATGTCTCCAACTTATGATGATAACTACATCATGTCCCAATATCATTCCAAAGAGTTGGATGTAAAACATTATAAAAAAACTTTAGCCCAAATACATGATTTCAACCATGACGTTCATACCATTTTCATAGATTTGGAATTAGCTCTTGAAGGTTATGTACCTCTCATTAATTGTCCAATTATTGATACTCATTGGGTGGTAGAATAAATCCTACCTTCTAAACATCCATAAATTATTGCATCTTATATACCACCTATAAATCTCATCATTGCATCTAATTATTCACCCATAAATGAAACTAATGACGCACCAATCTCACTCGATCAACCTACTCCCCTACTCCCAAGATTACATTAGATGCCATGACCACATATGTACATCAAATAAACTCTGAATATGATCACCATGGTAATAAAATTATCAATATCAAAATAGATTACTTTTCCTATGATGAATCCATTCTTGAATCACTTCATGGCTGAGAACCTCAACTTGACAACATCACAAACACAAGAATTTAATAAACAAAGCCCCTTGTTTCAATAAGTTCATTTATAGAATTAAACCTAAAGCACATCCAATTTACTCTTTACCTAATATAACATATCAATCCTAAGATGGAAATGCCATGCTTATCAAATAAACTACTTGCATCAAATATGGTACTCAATCATGCCCTATAATAATTATAATTTATTACGAACTCACACCAAATAAACATGATAATCTTAGCTTTTTTTTTGATACTTATCATGAGATATTTACTTGGTCCTATGAGGAAATGTTGGGTATTGACCCTAACATAATGGTGCACAATATTACCTCTTATCACAATGTCAAACCTATGCAACAAAAGCAATGGAAATTTCAAACTAAAGTTTCCACCTTGTGCCATAAATTTTTTATCAAGCTTCTTGATGCTAAGTTTATCAAACTTATGACTATTCTAAATCAATTTCTAACATAGTCCTTATTTAGATAAGGTCACCATGTGTTGCACCTAGCATCCCCCTTTTCTTTAAGAAGAGATGGGGACCCACTTTTTTAGAATCTGGACTTGTTTAATGTGCTTTTCTTCTATGTGTTTGTGCAAATTCTTTAGTGGATTAAATTTTAGTCTTCATACTTAGAAGAATTTAGAATTTTATCATGTTAAGTATTTTATGGACTAATTGTATTAATAACTTCTTAGGAGTTTTTGAACTATGCATATTTTTAGGACTTAGTTTATTAGGAAAAATTCATTTGGAGACTTACTCATTGGGTCTTCTATTTGGGAATTTTGTTCATAAATTTCATTCAATAGGTTTGGTTTTCAAGTTTTGTGATTTTGGGTTTTTTTCCAAAATAATTCATCAACATTTTTTCATTGGCACTTGTTCATTCAAGATTTTATTTAGTGGGAATTTTTTATCTTTAGAACATTTGTTCTAAATAGATTTGGTCTTTAGGCCATTTTGTTTAGACATTTTGTTTGAAGAGAATTAAGTCTTCAAGATTTTTGTTCAAGTATTTGGTAAAGAATAGTCCCAACACAAATCCTGAATAATCAATTCCCAAATTCCAAAAGAAATGCTATACTTAGTCAAATTAATCCAAAATACTTCCTAATAGTTTTTTAAAACTACTCGCTAATTAGAACTGATGAAAGTTTGAACTGTGTAGAAAATAAAAAAATAAGTGAAATTTAGGAATTTATATCACATGAACTAGTATTAAATGCTAATATATATATATATGAAACATGCATCCATTGAATCCTTCATTGATTAAAAATAAAATTTGACTCAAATTCTACTACTATCTTGCATGACAAAACACCTAGCTACCTATGAAAGTGCTATGAGTAAAACTAACAACTATTAGAAGTGTGAATTATTCATAGAGCATTAAAATCATATAAAGGAGATGGTAAACACTTCAATTACAAATAAATAATTATGGGATCCTCATCGAAGCCATTTAAGGGAGTAGTTCCACCATCACCATATTTGATTAAGTATTTAATAAAGTTTATGGATATAATATTTGATGCTACCATATTTGACAATAGGTATGTGAATTACTTAAAACTTGGGATGCTATCAATTATATAGACATATTATCATTAGATGGCAATGTGTCTCCCTTGAAGTGACTATTTATCAAGGATTTGCTGGCACTATAAAGACAAAGATTGCATTTTATTATGGCCAAGCCTGAGGTCATACCATGTATCAACCTCCTTCATGACTTATTCTTCATAGGCAAAGTCACACAAGATGATTTCTTGAATCATATTGACAACTCAAAAATTGTGGCATACATCACGAGAGTAGATTTACAAAGGTGTTTATCATTACCAACACTAGATGTTTATTTCAACAAGCATAGACTAGTCTAGTAGAATTAAGATAATACAATGGAGAAGGTGTTATCTTCATGGCTTCTCCATAATGAGATAATTACATTAAAAGGTAAGAATCCTATGGATCATAATCCCATCAAAAAAATAATGATGAGAGTATGTATTGGCATATAATTACTTATTATACTTTACAATATGGCTAGTATCCATTTTTTCCATTTGGACTGGGTTCCATTATTGCACATGATGTTAACCAATGATGCCACATTTATATTTTGAGAAATTGTTAGTTTTCATTTGAGAGAGCATGTCATACATAAATATAAATGGCCCACTCATATATGCCACTTTTATATGATGTTGTATGTATTGGATGGTATTATGGGAATTATCTATAAAGCCCTTTATGAGATATGGATTCCATCCACTGATTGTATAAAAAATAGGATCTAAGATCATTTTCAATTTATTCACATTTAGGCCTATACTAAGAATATGGTGAGGATTTCTAAGGATGTTTATCCTTAGGTTTGGAAAGCTATACATGTTTCACTAAGGCCCAGGGTCAAATATAGAATTATGATGACACTTTCTACAAGAGGTGACTATTTTATATATCTATATTTTTCTATCATCATGATTTGAGGAAACAAGGTTCATCCCCTATGCTTTCCAAAGTATGTACCTACCAAATTCTCCAAGCAATAAATTGCTTTCCAATTATGGTGGAGCATAGAGGAAGACCTAGCTAGGATGAAGAAAGCCACATACTTTAGCAACCATATAATTATTTCCAAAATGGTGTATACCATGAAGAATCACTTTGGAGATGTTGATGTAAAAATAAAGAGATATCACTTCCCCATACTTACATATAGGTATTGGGATCCTCATGGAGCCATCCAAAAACACATACAAGGCTTTAATATCCATTACAATCATGACCATTATCCTTATGACTTTTAATTTATGAATGCACAAAATGATGAGGAGGTCCTATAAAGAGTAATAATTGTTGGATTTAAAGAAGATAACTTTAGGATGATCCAATAGGATCCTCCATCTTTGTGAGGGAATTAGATAGTATCTATTTGTAGGGTGGACACATTTAGACTTCTAGAAGGGCCAAAAAGTAAAACAATCCAAAGAGTAGTGAACTCCATCTTAGGGACTCCCTCTTAATTTAAAAGCTATTAAAAAGTAACCTAGGGTAACTAAACCTAACCCTAGGGGAGCTAAAGTAAGAGACCCCATCAATTTGGATTCTAATAAGGAACAACAAGTATATGAAGAACCAACTACTAACACAATTCAGATACCCACAACTCTTCCCCGACTCAAGATTTCACATCTATAGGGGTAAAAATAGATGAAGTAGCTAATTCAAGTGAGCAAGGCTCCTCCTCACATCCAAATACCACCATTTTATACACAAGGAAGCCTAGGACTCCCACATTCAATTCTATAGTTAAACAAACTCAAGGTTTGCCTACATTGCCCCAATAAGTAGAGGTGGTAGAGGGGGAAGAAATTGAAATTGAGAAATAAGAAGAGGATTTTGATGAAGAAATAGAATTGGAAAAAGCTAAGACCTTGAGCCTTGAATATAACAAGGGTAAATAACCAACTATGGAAGATACCCCAAGTACCTAGGTTATTGAGACCACTTATTTTTTATCTAATTTTATTCCTATTTTTAGTACTATGTATATATCATTTATCTTAAGAAATCCAAAGGTGGAAGTTCTCACTTCTACCTCTGATGATCCATTTACCACTTCCTTTTTCATTCATTTCACCTTATTCACCCTAAAGGTTGATAAGTGTACATATTTTATTGCTCCATCTACCACCATTGGTCCACTTTCCACCTCCATTCAATCCACTTCCATCATGGCTACCCCCAATATTAATTCTAACACTATCACTAGTAAATCAATGAAAAAGAAGAGAGCTTCCAAGAAGGTGAAAACAACCATGGCCACCCCAAAAATCCATATTTAGTCCACCCAAATTACACTCCCCATGCCATCTACCACTCCATCTCAATAAGCCATTATCACTAGTGTAGGCAAGGGCCAAAGGGCAAAGTCATAAATAGTCACAGCCAATCCATTCCCCTAGTTTGTAGGATTGAATTGGTCTAAGGTCATCTGTCTCTCCTTTCTTAAAAATAGTGTTAAAGTAGCCAAGAAATAATATATATTTGAGGAGGCTAAACAAGAGGTTTTAGTCACAACCTCAAAGGAGATAGATGTCAATCAATTGACAATTCCTCCCTAGGCCATGGACTTAAAAGACAAGACATCATAAATGCCTAGTTTTAAAATAACTAAGATCCCCTCTATCACAACTCTATTTGACAAACCATCTCAAATAATTTAGAGGGTAAAGAAGAGGAAGTTAGAGGATAATGTAGGCAAAGAATTAATTTTTATAGAGAGGTAGGAGGTTTTCTCCCTCACTAAAATAAAAAATAGATATCTAGGGGAATCCCCATATGTTGAAGACTTTAGATCTCTTTCCAAAACAAATTATGATGCCATGGTGGCAATCCATGAGGGAATATAAATGGCTAGGTAAAAGTTAGAGGTAGAGTTGGAAAATTCGAAGGAAAACCAAAAGATTGTCCATATACCATTTGGAATTAAGTTAAGGTTCAAGAGGAAGCTTCCAATTATTTTATATATTAGAATAATTGGAATTCATGAAAGATAAATTACCCCCACATATTAATAAAACTAATGAATTATTTAATTCTTTAAAGAGAAATGGTAATAAAATAAACATGTTGATTTTTTACATAGTAATAAGGCCTACAAACACTTGGACCTTATGATACCACTAGAGGAATATAATGCCCTCATTTTGGTAGTCGTCATAATAGAAGAAGCTCAAGAATGGTTGGTAGTAGCTAGGGATTTATTCCCCAAGTATCAATAGCATGAGGATCTCATTCTTTAGATTTTAAAAGATCTAAAATTATCCAAGGTAAAGGACATTACAGGGAAGTTGACTAGTAAGATAAACTTTGATAAACTCACTTAAGAGGCCATAAATAATTTCAATCAAAGTCTGTAGGGGATGCCATTAGAGGACATAGAGGCTAATATAAGATTCTCCATGAAGGTCACTAAAGTTAAGATACTCAAGATCAACATCCAAGTGACCAAAATAGAAAATGCAAAGCTCCTAGGCCATGTCAGTAGAGTAAAAAAACTACCTATATTGAACTTAGACATCATTTGGTAATATTATAACATTTATCAAAAGATTTGGTAGGAGATTAAAGTGAATAAGAAGCAAGCTCAAGTTGTTACTTCTATTTCCATGTTGATAGTAGTAGTTTTCACAACATCAACCACCACCACTATGCCTACTAAGGTCCATGAAATTATTCAAACAACACAACCTTAAAAGGCCAAGATTTTGTGTGTGAACATTTTTTAGTGGCACACATATATTTTATGTATTTATAGTTTTATTATAAGCTAGAACCATTATTGTAAAGTTTCCTATTTATTTTTCTACACATGCATACATTTCATGGTTTTTGTAAAGGATAACTTAAACTATTTAACAGCTGTAAGTAAACTCTATATAGTTTTTACCTTAGCTAGAACTCAAGTTCAAACTATCACATGTAATGAAATTTGTATGAACTTAGAGGATGTGGTTACCCCTTCCCAAAGTCTATTTAAATAATTGTAATCCATAGTTTGGATTTGTCAAAGAATTTTCAATATATAAGAGAAAAGCAATTTTGGTTGTCTACCCATGTGTTTGCATATATTGTTTCCACTATTTATGTAATTATATTTTATTTCTTTGGTTGTATTATTTAATAATCTTGAGTGTGAAAAAGTTGATAATGGGTTCTTGATTATCTTGAATAATATGCTAATCTTCAAATATGAAATAGTTATTGAATGATTGATAAATTACATTGGTTAGGATAGTTAGGCTGATTGATTCATAATTTTGAGCGTGTAGAAGTGATTTCTCTTGATATATTTTTATGTATGTGTGCAATAGTTACCTCAGATACCTCCAAAATCTTGATCCATAATCTCTTGATTAAGAGTGTGTAGTAGATATTTTAAAAGGAGCAAGATTTGATTGAGGCCTATGAGTTTTCTATATCAATATCCCCTTTAACTTCTTAATTGTGTATGATTATGTGTGTATAATAGCTACTAGTAATAGGTACATGTTTTGAAAGCACTTGTACACTTCGGAACTAGTTAGGGAAGTGATTCATGAAGCCACAAAAAAAATTCTTCCTTACCCTTGCCTCATGTTTTGAGTTTATTTTGAGACCTACCCACTTTAGATTAACAACCAACCATCCATCCAACTCATATATATTTTCACTTCCTTTTTCAAATACCACCCCTCCATCTAAAAACCTTATCAACAACTTATATAGTCATATAAAATGTGAAAATTGGTAGCTTGAGTGTGGCTTGTGACACATAACCCATAGGTCCCTCTTGAATTCTCTCATGACCCTTATAAACACCTTTTTGCTTATTCTTAGTCATCTATATACCTCTGAGACCTAATTCTAGCTCATCCAAGTTGTATTTCCTATGATAACTCCATCCCCCTAAGTCCCATACCTTTAGGACAATAGCACCCAACTTGAAATATAGTACCAGACCTTAGGGTGTCCATTTATAATACTCCTATCCAATTGGATTTTTAGATCCAATGGTCACTTCCTTCTAGTTACTATCCTTCTTGTCATCTTAACATGAATACATTCAACCCATGAATAATATATCTCTATAAAATCCCATTCAAAGTTCATTTAGAAGAGGTTGGCAAATATCACAAAGTAAATAAGAATGCAAACAAGACTACTCATTTCCCTATTCTTTGCATACAACCATCCACTACAACCACAAGCTTATTTAAACCCTCACACCAGTCCCTAGCCACCTCAAGCGCACCTATTTTAGCATTTTGCATCTTCATATACACTATTGCATAAATCACATCAAGTGGGAGAACTACATATGGCTTGATCCCTCTTCAAATAATTGGTATGTAGGAAGCATGCCCACATAAGGGGTGTGGATACACATTCACTACATCTTACACACACTAACCCCCCCTTATTTTAAAAAATTTTCAAAGCATAATAGTGTATAGGGTTTTAAGATTAAATCAACCCTATAGGGAGTTCCTCAGTTATCTAGCATCCAAAATTTCATAGGTAGGCTCACATAGAGACAATGGATAAAACAAAAAAAGCTTAGGCCTTTAGTAAAATAGTAGTATAAGAGGACTATAGCATCAGACCTTAGGGTTTCCTATTTTTATGCTCCTATCCTTTCACAAAATGAAAGCCAAATCTTGATTTGCAACACTATCCTAGTCCTATATAACAAAATCTAGACCTTGTGTCATCCATCTCAGTCTAGCTTAAAGCTAAGTTACATTTCTCCTCACTTATCACTATTTTTAGAAAGGTTTAAATAAAAATTAAATTATACTAATTATTAGCTTAATTATTCTAATATTATTTACTAATTGAATTAACTTAGACCCTTAACTAAATTAGGAATAATACTATAATATTCTCAAAATTGTTATGCACCTAAGAACCCTAGGGTAAATTCCTTCCTAATTTTTACAATATTTTTTTAATTTTTTTTAATTTCCTATTTAAATAAAAAATTCAATTTAATTTTTAAAATTCCATGTTATTTAAAAAATTATTTTCTTTCAAACCCTAGTTGCATATACTAGGTCCCTTTAAATCAAGAATTTTCCAATATTTTTTTAATTTTTTACCTACATATTTAAATAAAAAATTCACATTAAATTTTAAAATTCCTTACTAATTTTTTAAAAATATCATTTTAAAAAAACCTTAGTTTCATATACTAGGTCCCTTTATTTTCTAGAGGTATCACCTTACATCTAAAATAAGATCTCACTTAATAGCAAAACTGGATCTCACTTATTTACACATATTTCTTTCATTTTTTGAAAATAATAAGGAGAACATACTTAGTCCTATCATGTAAATGAATGATAAAGTTTACCATATGTTAAATACAAAGATTCATTCTTTGCATTTCATGCTTACTTTTCATAATATGGGATGATATTAAGAGAGTTAATGTTAAATATATATAAGATATTTCTTACCTCACCTCCTTTGGAGCCTCTATCATATGCCAAGTTATGTTTCATGGTCTATTTTACTCTTCCCAAAGTCACTACCCATCGCCAAAGAGCCTATTTGACACCCTTTGTCCTTCCACAACCTTGACCTATTGATTATCTTAGCTCTCCTCTCGTAGCTACTACTAGTCCTATACAGATAGTAGATAATGCGGTTAGAGTTGTTACTCAACATAATACCATGCCTCCCCTCCCTAGTCAAGAGCCCTTCCACACTCCTATTCATTCCCATCCTAGGCCTAACCCACCTACATAGGTAGATCCACACAAGGCATAAGATATTGTTGATCAGTTAAGAAACACACTAGCTAAGATTTCCATGTTATAATTGCTTCAAAAAGCTAATGTGTTTAAGGACATTCTTGATCAAGCACTCACTCAAACTTTTATGCCTATTAATACAAAGCCTTCTTATTTTGTATCAATGGTCAACATGTTAAGAACTATAGAAGATGTTATTTATTTTGATCATGAGGACATGCCATCTTAGACAGTTATTGATCAAAATTTACCACTATTCATACAAGCTCAAGTCAAAACTAGTGTAGTTAAGAGATTTCTAGTTGATAGTGGTTTCAGACTCAATATATGAAATAATACATTTATATAGAGCATGGACATAAATATGTCATCCATGAAAAAATAATATAATAATATTATAGGGTTTAATGATATACCATGATAAACATTAGGAACCATTACTTTGGATATCATGGTAGGGCCCAAAGCCCTCTCTACATAGTTCTAGGTCATGCCAGGTCCTTTTCATTATTATATTTTACTTGGATAACCTTGGATAGATGTTATGGGGGTAGTTCCTTCTACTTTTCATTGATGTGTTAAGTTTATCCATTAAGGATACCTATACACATGCCCAATAGATAACTAGCCATTTATATTTGTTAAATTATAGAGTCATGTTCAACTATTTTTATAGATGTGACACCTCATATCATAGTTTAGGTGCCACCTAATTGCATTTATCTTGATTACATACATACATATGAGGTAGGAGAGACTAGCACATCTAACACTCCACCACTTAAATTGGTGTCCTTAGCTCTAGATACTCATCCAGTCAAGTAGCTTCAATAATTCTAGCAACTCCATCATCTATAATTCCTATACCTATTATAATTATATAATCATTAATAATAGTTATAGTAGTGCTAGCTGATTATATAGTTATAGTTAATCTAAAAATTATAGATACTATCATAGCACCACCATCTTCTACTACTATATTGATGAGACTCTCATATCATAGTTACCCCTTATGGTAAATTCTAAGTTACCATATGTAAATGATGTTTATATATATTCCTAGACTACATTAGATGATGATATGACACCCACACTCATAGATGACTATTTGTATGGATTGATCTTTACACCAGTTGGCCTAAGAGAGTATTGAGATGACTTTAGAGCTCTCATTACACATCTTATGTCACTCTTAGCATCTTGAACTCACTCTTAGGATACACTCAACATTTGTGGCCACATATAGACCACTTGGAACATACAATTCACATGGTTACCTCTATGGATATAGAACCAATCATTTAGATTTATGTAGGTAGAACATATCATTAGCCATAAAATATATTATAGATGTTACCTTATTGTGGATTCATAACACTACCTATAGTTTGACACAAATCTATTAGAAGGTTATCATGGAAAGATAGTATCATTTTTTATCTTTTTCATAGGATCATAGGCCATGATACAAACTCATGTCTAGATTTAAAATAAAGATTGGATAGACTATAAGTTTAAGTTATTATTTAAATACATCACCACCACCAGCTTCATCACTTCTATTGAAGCCATCTACTACCAGAGCTAAACATCCCAAATGAGACTCAACATCTTCACCACTAGACTAACCTTGAGTTTTCCATCAATAGGATGACACCATTTTGAGTGATAGATATTTGACTATACAAAGAGCACAAATCTTACTGACACCTGAGGAGATAGCCACCATACATATAAAATCTACAAAATATGATGATACTTATGATGATGATCTTGATGCATTTGATGATGGACATGATCCCTTCCTCCATCTTCATCCCTAGTGAGCTCCATCCTTGGACCTTTACCCCCTCCAACCTAGTCTTTTACATCATTATATACATATTGCTTATTTTAAATTACTTTTACATAATTTCTCAATTTTATTGCACATAATCTCCTCATGATTGATTGTATATAGCTTCACATGGTTAAAAAATAGAATAAAAATTAAAATATTCCAAAATATAAAAAGATATTCAAAATTTCAAAATCTAAAAACATTCAAATATTCAAAATTTAAAAACATTTAAATTTTATGTATTCTACATGGTTTAAATTTTTACTACCATGCTTGACTTACATTTGTTGTTATATTTTATTGTTTGTCAATTTATCTAAATTACCATGCTTTACTTGATCTTCTTTCAGTGTGTAGATTGACATCTAAATCCTTGATTGCTTCACTCTACCCATTGAGGTGGCATCTTACTTCATACATTTGAGACACATCAATATATCTACCCACTGGGGGCATCTTCTACATTACTACGCCATCTAGGTTATGTCATTCATACACCACACACTCTAGTTATCATGTTGACATACATTACTTTCTAGCTTACATAGATTACTCTATCAACACTCACTATTATATATCACTTGTGTAGTTATTAGTATATACCTAGTCTTGTACTACATGTCTTGCACACTTTCACTTCTTGCTTTGATTAGTTAGATGTGATTATATTTATAGCATTTACATGATTTTATCTCTTGATTTACATAGCTATATGTGATTGCATTTATTAGTTCCTATTTTATCTCCTATATGTGACATAGGACATTTGTCAATGTCCTTTGATTTTATTCTTGTGTGTGTCTTAGGACATTTACCAATGTCCTTTGCTTTTACTCTTCTATGTGATTATGGCCCTTGTGCTAACCTTTCTTGTTTTCAATTGTATGTGTATGTGGAATCTAAACATGCCTTATATACCTGATTTCCATATTGATTGACATGTGCCCATGTCCCTTGTTTCCTTGACCCCTTGGCCACTCTCGTATGCTTCTTTCTTCTTGCCTCATGTGCTTGTTTCTTATTTCCTTTCTAGTTATATTTAATTTCATGATCTACATCATGCATTATCTTTCTTTCTTCAATGTCATGATTGACATCATGCTCCATCCTTCCTTGATAACTAAAAATTAACAATTAACATTTCCAATTATAGTTTATTATACTATAGATGTTATTACATTGTTATATCTATCTAGGCATACTCTTGTTGATCTAATAATCTCCATTATAAACCATGCTATATCTTGAAATATCTTATTGATTATCATTACTATATCATGTATTTTATAGAATAAGACACTTATAAGGCTCTTTATTTCAAGGAAAGTCATTAAAAGGTCTTCATTCCTATCGTCAAAAGAGGGGGAATAAATAAGGGTTTTGTCATAGAGATCAGGGCTCCTATCAGTCAAAAATAAGCTTTTAAAACTCCTAGAATAGTATCTAGACTTCAAACTAGGAATAACAGACTAGGTAGATAGTGATGATTATAAAATAGTCATCAGAATTAGCACAAGACAAGAGTGCTAAGATTGGACTACAACACTAGATAGAAGGGTGTCTAATTTTGGTGCTCCTATCTAAGAAAAAAAAAACTAGATTTTTTAGAAATAGATAGAAAAGTAAGTATAGTTATAGTTTTGTTCGTAACAGTTTAGTTTAGAATCAATAGTTTTATTATAGTTTTTTCTCAAAGAATCTAGATATAGGGGGAATCATGCACATCATGATGGTTATCACTTCTAGTTTTAGGTTAGTTAGTTGGTATAGCTTATAGATTAGAATTTTATGTTTCAAACACTAGTGATTAGGGGTAATGTGCATGACATATTTAAATTCTTTTATTTCTAAGTTTAGTACATTACTCAAGTATTCTCAGTAGTTTCACACCTTATTCCATCTATAGGTGGTTGGCATCATTTTCAAGTGGCTTCCACATAATCTTATTTCCCAGTTTCAAAGTGGCTTTCATACAAGCCTAATCTTTACCTTTTTCCAAATGGCTTAGAGTGGCCTAGTTTCTAGCACACATTCATCTATCCATACTACATTACCAAATTATAGAATATTTATGGGCTTCAAGAGCCATCTCATATGACACACATTTCATATTGGTATCACTTCATAGATTCACTTAGTAGGAAACAATGGATCAAAAGGACTAAATAGCCTTTGTATTCTTGAGCTACCTACTTAGAGGGATTAGACACATGGTCCAAACAATGATTATCATATGTATGATTGCCTATCTTCACTTAGTGTGTGATGATGGAGACAAAGGTCTAACCTTGAATTATTGATCCACTCTCAAGGAATTAAGAACTTAGCTCCATTCATGATATTAATCTTGGTTTAAAACATACTAAACACATATACAACATCATCCAACATCACTTAGTATCACAATAGGTTTTATATTGGCTTGAATACTTAGTGAGGTGTATTCATTCCTTTCTCTTCCTCTCTCTCTTACCCAACATTGTACATTCTTATTTTAGATATAACATATCTAGGAAGAGTTAATATACTCTTTATTTTATGTTACATATTTACACTTCACAATGTGATCTCTTTATACACACCCTACATCAAATAACTTTATGAGCTTCACTCTTGTGGGTAAGTTTAGGTATGCTTTCTATTTTTCCTTTATCCTAGTATTTTTCTTTGTTGTATAACTAGAATAAAGGGGGAGAAATGTAGTCATATAAAATGTGAAAATTGGTAGCTTGATTGTGGATTATGACACCCAACCCATAGGTCCTTCTTGCATTCTCTCATGACCCTTCTAGATAACTTTTTGTTTATTCCTAGTCATTTGTATACTTTCAAGACCTAATTCTATATTAACCAAGCTATATTTCCTATGATAATTCCATCCCTCTAGGTCTTGTAACTTTAGGATAATATCACCCAAATTGAACTATAGAATTGGATTCTAGGGTTTACATTTTTGGTGCTCTTATCCAGTTACATTTTTAGCTCTAATGATCACTTCTTTCTAGTTCCTATCCTTCTTTATGTCAGCCTAATGCAAATACATTTGACCCATGACAAATATATCTCTATAAAATCTTGTTCAATGTTTATTTATAAGGGGTTAATAAATTTCACAAAGCAAGAAAGAATATAAGAAATACTACTTAGGCATATTTCCCTATTATTTTCATATAACCATCTAATATACCCACAAGATTATTCAAACCCTCACACCAATCCCTAACCACCTCAAACATACCAAGTTTAGAATTTTGTATCTTCATATACACTATTACACAAAGCACATCAAGTGGGAGAACTATATATGGTTTGATCCCTCTTTAGAGGATTGGTATGTAAGTAGTGAGCCCACACAAGGGGTATGGATATATGTTCAGTGCATCTTACACACACTAACCCCTCCTTATTTCTTAAGTTTGTCAAAGCATAATGAAGTCTAGGGTTTGAAGACTAAATCAGCTCTTTAGGGAGTTCCTTAGACATCTAACAAATAAAATTTCATAGGCAATCTCACACAAAGATAATAGATAAAACCCAAAAATCTCAGGCCTCCTAGATAATAGTAGTAGAAGAGGACTATAGCATCATACCCTAAGGTGTCCTATTTTAGCACTCCTATAATTTCACAAGACAAAAGCTAGATCCTTATTTTTGACGCTATCCCAATATTTTACAAAAAATTATATACTCTATCTTAGTCATCTCAGTCTAGTTTAAGATAAGTTACATTTCTACTCACTTATCACTATTTTTAGAAAGTTTTAAATTACAATTAAATTGTACAAATCAGTAGCTTAATTATTCCATTATTATTTACTAATTTAATTAACCCAAACCCTTACCTAAATTAGTAATAATACTCTAATATTCCCAAAATTGTTAAATCAACCTACATGCCCCACCTATTATTTCATCAATAGGTTGTTAAGACCACATACCTAAAACTTATGCCCTAGAGTGGAGTTCATGTCCATTGAGATCCTAAAACATTATAGGTTACCTCATTATGAGATTGGTGTGGTTAAAACCCTTATCAACATACTCTTTATGGTACTAGAAGGAGGGAGAAAACCTTAGATAAAAGAGGTTATTTTCTATATAGAGTTGCACTAAAGTCACCTAGGAGAGTGACCATATTTAATTCCTAAGTTGGTCCTCTAGTCTCACTCTTATCAGATCATAAGATACCTAGAATTATAACAACTATCCCTAATAGACTTAATACTCCTTATTTCTTAAGGATCCCTTTACCTATCAATTATCCAATTATTCAACCACATTGGTTATTTGGATCTACTATTTCCATCCTAAGAGATGTACATCATTTACCTAGGAATCCTAAAAAGTATCAACTATCCTTTTCTCCTTTAGGAGTGAGGATAGTAGAGGAACATATTAAATCCTTTAAATCTACTTTGATATTAATGAATGTTATAAATGAGGATTTTTCATGTATATTATTCCCTATTATAATAATAGATTATTCTTATGATTGGTATTTTAATCTCACAAAAAATTCCATCACTTTGTGGGATGTATGTCAAGCAAATTTTTTTGCATAATTTGGCCTAGTCACCAGACCTAATTTGATATATTATCACTTCATGAGCATGGAGAGGGATCCTAATTAAATAATTAAATATTTCAATGCAAGGTTTTTAAAATATGTACATGTGTTTAATCTTAAGGAACAATCCAAAATCAACATTAGCACTAGAGATGTACAAGAATGCTCTAGACGCAATCACTATTGTGTTCCTAAAAAGAGAAGTTTCCACCAAAAACTTAGCATTAACATATGAATAAGCCAAAAAAATTGATAGGAATCTCAATCCCTAGGGAGTTATCATACCTAACATCAACAATGGCTTTCCCATGTTGAATCTGATTTCATATGTGAATTAGAACATCCTAGTGTTCAATCAAAACCAACTCTACACACTACCTCCTCTAACATAAGCAACACAACCAATCTATAGTTTCTTGAAAAATCATGCACAAGGTAATAACTACCAATTGAATCAATAATTTTCTTTATCTTATATTGTTATTCTATAAGGAATTGAATCTACAAAGGTAGAGTTGGATTCTATTTAAAAGATGGTCCAAAAGCTGAGCAATGACTTTCTAGGCATGTAAAGAAAGATGGGTAATGTTAATACCCAAATTTCTAATCAAAATACTAGATTATATAGATATAAAATACCATTAAATAGTCCTAAAAACAACATGGAGTATCTTAACAAACTTCTATAAATCAACATGACAAAAATAGTTGTACCTAGTTGGTATAAAATTCATAATACTTCTCATCACAGTGAATTTGTTTACATTGAATTTTATGCAACCTTTAAAATATTTCAAAGAGAATTAGTAAAATATAATGATATTCATAATCCACTATAATCCCATTAGGATCCTATCTCTTCAATCACTACCATGTTCTTTGAGACTCTTGAGTTTCCCTTTCCAAGTGAAGATGACAATATACCAGAGGATAACACTGATGAGATTCACACTTTCCAACAATTATAGAGATGTGGGTACAATCTAAGGAATACGTATCCATTCACAACATCTATTCCTCCAAACATCACAACAATTCCACTCAATCTTAAAGTTGACAATAATTCACCTCACCCAAGAGGGAATGATCAACCTTAGACTAAAGAGGAACAACAAAAAGGAGGATTCAACATTGTTGAAGACATGAAGAAGATAAAATAAAATATAACTCTTCATGAGTTTGCTCAAATGAATAAATAGAAGGAGATACTATTGAATTCCATTACAAGGAATACTTTGTGGAAAAATCCAAAGTATCTATAGATAAAGCAAAAGTTGTTGGCACCAATGTCTTTTATAAAAATAAGCTAGAAGTTCCATCCTTCTTGCTGACTATTAGAGTATTTGGTAAGAACAATCATAATTGTTTAGCTTATTCTAGAGCCTCTACAACTATTATGCCTACTTCCATATGTCAAAATATTGGTTTAACTCCAAGCCCTTCAAAGAGAATAGTATCACAACTAGATAAAATAATGGTACCAGTAGTTAGAGAATTAACAAGTGTACGTATTCAAGTGGCATATAAAAAATGAGTCTATATGACCATTGATATCTTTGTATTAGACATACATGAAGGCTAAAAATTTTTATTTAGTAAGGACTAGTCCAAAATTCTCAATAGATATCTTTATATAGACTTTTCTCATATTTGGCTACATGGAAAAGCATTGTAAATCAAATCTAGATTCACATGGAATCAAGGATGAAGTATCCTATCACTAGAGGTAAATTATGAATCTCATATCCTTGGTATTTACACTTTTACTACATAGAATCAAGTATAAGATATAGAGTCTAAAGGTTCTAATTAGCTTTAGACTTTACATTTTGATGGTGCTAGATCCAAGCAAGGATCAGACATGGGAATT
Source organism: Torreya grandis (assembly GCA_037957365.1). NCBI lineage: Eukaryota > Viridiplantae > Streptophyta > Pinopsida > Cupressales > Taxaceae > Torreya > Torreya grandis. Next base: position 1,813,701 of record JARHVA010000264.1, on the reverse strand, counting down.
GAAATAATTGATACACAGGGTAATAAATTCTTGGAATCATATAAATTAAATTTCCCTTACACTAATAATAGGGTTGAGTATGAGGTTTTAATTATGAGATAATAATTTGTACTCAAAAACAATGCAGAATAGGTGCTAGTATTTGGTGACTTAGAACTGATAGTCAATCAAGTCAAAAACAAATATCAATGCAATCTATATTAATTAAGAAGGTAAAAACATAGATCATGGGACCTGATTGATATCTTTAAAGCTTTCAACATAGTATATATTCCTAGAGAGCAAAATCAAGCTACAAATTCACTAGTTGTTATTGCTACTAATTTGGAGCCTCTCCAAGAATCTAAGGTAAAAATATTATCTCTTGAACTAGTGTGTTACCCATTTATTCATACTAATATAGAAAATCTCCAAGTCATTGATGATGACTTGTAGATTATTTAGTTTTTAACTAATTTAGGGGAATTTGAGTTCCAAATCATTAATGTTAAGGAAGTTAATCACCTCTATCAAGAGGAATCAGACAAAGAAGGTATTCTCTAGCTCAAAGAGAATCATATTCTAGCTAGGTTGGTCTCCTTAGAAAGACCATTTGACATATATCTTCAAGCTTAGTATCTTAGATAACCCAAGGTTAATGAATGACTTTAAAAGGGAAAACCTAGGAGATGAACATAACCCATGCTATGTTAATATTGGACTCAACTATACCCTAGAAGAAGGACAATGAATGAAGGATTTAATCACTTGATATAGAGATGTCATTGCTTAGACTTACGAATATTTTAAGGTTTATGACCCTCAGTTCATCACTCATATAATTCCTTTAAAACTAGAACATAAGCCATTTATATAGAGGTAGAGACTATAAAATCCTATTTTGGAGCCTCTCATTCAAAGTGAAGTGAAGTTAATAAGTGCCAAAATCATTTTCCAAATCAATCTTCCTAATTATACATTCTACCTGGGTGGCTAATTTGATCCCAATTAGAAATTAGAATGGTGAGATCAAATTATGTGTTGATTTAAGGAATTTGAATAAGGCTTCTAAAAATGATAACTATCCCCTACCTTATTTGGATGAGGTAATATAAATAGTAAGTGGTTAGGAAACGATGTCCTTATTGGATATATTTTTAGGCTATAATCAAGTATTGGTACAATTAGCGGAGAAGATGAAGTCTGTGTTTAATTTGAAGTGGGGAAGTTATGCATATAAGAATATGACATTTGGCTTGATAAATGTAATAGATACCTTTTATCATGTCATGGATCATGTATCTAAATGATTAAGAAAAAAATACATAGTCATCTATATGGGTGATCTTACTTTACTTTCAAAAAATCATAATGACCATGTAGGCCACCTCTAGTCCATCTTTGAGAGGTGTAGAAGGTTTAGTATCTCACTAAACCCAAAAAAGAGCATGTTTAGAGTGATAGAAGACAATATCTTGGATCACATCATCACCAAAGATGGGATCATCATTGATCCAAACATAATTTAAGAGATTTCCAAGATTGAACCACCAAAAAATAAGAAGGATCTCAAGTCATTCTTTGGGAAGATAAACTTCATGAGGAACTTTATCTCAAGATTTGTAGAGATTGTTAGGAATTTGAATGTAATGCTCAAGTAGGATGCCAAAATAGGATAGAAAGTTGAGGCTTAAAAATATTTTCAAGACATTCAAGATGCAATATCTCAAGACCTAGTACTAATTTGTCCAAATTTCATGAAGTATTTTTTCTTGTACCCATTCACTTTAGAAAATACAATTGTTGTTATTATAATATAGAATAAATATGAGACTAAGCATATAATTACATTTATAATCAAAAATATAAAAGATATAGATCTTAAGTACTTCATGATTGATAAATAAATCTTTGCTAATATCAAAGTAGTAAATAAAATTTGACACTAAATATTAAGGAATATGACTATTTCCATCATGCCTGATCCTATTGTCAAGCTCACCTTATCAAAAAATTAACTAGGATAACATCGAGGTAAGTGGATGTCAAAGCTGTAAGAATTAGACATAGAAATCAAACCTACAAACATCATTTAGGGTAAATGCATCATTTAACTAATGACTGGACCTGATCTATGTATCACTATTAAAGAGGTATGTGAAGCTTAGGTGTCTAAGGGAGAATGGTGAACTAATATTATAAAATATCTACTTATAAGTACTTATTCCCTATAACTCAACTAGGAATGAAGGATATCTTTGAGGTTCAAAGTTTCTCATTACATGATCAAGAAAGGAGTCCTCTATATGAAAATGTATGAAGGCATCTATATTAGGTGTGTATGTATATATGAAGCTAAGGATATTATCAAAAACTTACATTAGAAGATAGGTCATTGTCATCCATCTAGGAATACCACAACCCATAATATCTTAATAATGGGTTATTATTAGCCAATGATTTTCAAGGATACTCATGCTCATGTAAGAACATGCCATGAATGGAAATATTTAGCTAAGGGGAAAGTACATGAAATAATTACCTTATAACCCTTTTTTTAAGGAAATCCATTTTACCAATGGGGTTTAGACTTTATTGGTGACATTAACCCAAATTCCTCAGTAAGCCATAAGTTTGAATTCACTAATATAGACTATTACACTAGATGAACTAAAGCCATAGCCACAAAGAATTGTAGAGCATAAGATGTGACTCACTTCTTAGATGAACACATTAAAGCTAGATTTGGTACCCCCATTTATTTATTTTGTGATAATGGGCCAAATTTCATATTAGTAGAATTTACTAAGTGGGCACATGACAACCAAATCATTGTTAGGGTATCTTCTAACCATTAACCCTAGGGAAATGGAATAGTAGAATCAATGGTTAAGAATTTGATAAATGCAATTAAGAAATCAATTGGAGATAAGCCCATGGACTATCACAATCTATTAAAGTATTCTCTTTGGGTAGACTAAGTAAGATACAAGCAATCCCTTAAAGCTTCACCCTATCTATTAGTGTATGGATGCAGGATAGTATTCCCAATCATGTTAAAGTTATCAACTTATCAATTCATTTAGGAATACATGGGACCAAATGACAAAGTAGCATCTTGAATACTAGATATAATATAAATGGAAGACTCAAGGACTAAAGCCTTATATATCTTTAGCAAGAATCAAGACATAGTCAAGAGATGATTTGATAAGAGAGAATTGGTCAAATAATTTAGGATCTTAGATCTAGTGCTTCTTTGGGATAAAGCCCATGAAAATAAAGTATATCATGACAAGTTTTTACCACTATGGACCAGACCATGTCATATTTTAGATATCTTATGCAATAATGTATTCCATCTAAAGAACATACAAGGCAATGAACTCACACATTCAATCAATGGTCAGTTTTTAAAGCATTACTTCATGGTTGTACCATTTGAAGGTACCACTGACTGATGAAGGGACATGGTAGAGGTAAGATTAGGATATATTTAATGCTTTCTAGATCATATTTCCTAATTTCTTAGATTATATTTCCTTTTTTATAGATTAGATGTTTTCCTACTTTCTTAGATTAGATTTATTGCTTTCTTAGATTAGCTTTTAATACTTCCTAGCTTAGTTGTTTTTTATGTTTCCTATGACAATCAGAATTGTGTTTGATCTGATGTAACTAAGATAAAATTAAAACCAACCTATATTATGTTTAAATAGATGTGTAAAAATTGAAAAAGAGTTGTAACTTGGGACCTATTAAAAAATTAGGTATGTTTTTGTGTTTAGAGTCTTCAAGATGAAGGTAGGTAATCATGAACCATTCTATATTGTGTCACAATTGAATACTTTTACCAAGTATGTGGGAGTTGCTCTCAAGTACTTCATATGAATTCAAAAAGTTTTATTATTCCATTGGATCAAGAAAACTTATTACATTAAATACTTTTTTTAAGTGATAATTATTGGTATAGATGTAGTTGGTAGGGATATTCTGGTAATGATTTATTTTATAATTATACCAGCTCACTTGGGTTCCATCTCTCCTCTTTCCATTAAAATAAAAGAAAAAATGAAAAAAACCAAAATAAATAATGAGTTTAAAAGGGTAAATAAGATAAAAAATAAATAAAGAAGATCAAAAGGCTTATATGATGAAATAAGGTCAATGTACCATGCATCATGATCAAAAAAGTGAAGGGAAGAGAGGGAGCCCTAAGTATCTTTACTGGGGATATGGATGCCTGGCCAGTAGTAAATCAATGCCTAAGCTTCCCTTATTTTTATGAGCTTTAATAGAAACTATAATGAGACCTAAAACTCCATCAATCCTTTTAAAAACTCATCACAATAAGGGTTAAATAAATTTCACTTATAACACATAGAGATCTAAGGATAAGAAGGTAAGTATGTTGTGTGAATCTACTTAAGATTCTCTTTATTATTTCTTATTTTAGTATTTTATTTGTGACATAGTTCATGTTTGATTTGAGATTATTAACCAAAGTTATGGGTTTATGAATACTCAGGAGTATTCCCCTTGTAAGTCACCATTTGTTGTAACCAATATCCCCCTTTTATCAAGAAGAGATGGGGACCCACATTTTTAGAATATGGCTTTGTTTATTGAGATTGTATTCCATGTGTTTGTGCAAATTATTGATTGGGTTGATTTAGTCTTCATACTTAGAATAATTTAGCATTTTAGAATGGTATTATATATTTTATGGACTAGTTATATTAATACATTTTTGGGAGTTTTTAAATTATGTAGATTTATAAGACTTAGTTTATTTTAAGAATTCATTCAAAGACTTATTTATCAGGTCTTTTGTTTGGGTATTTCATTCAAACATTTTGTCTGATAGGTTTAGTTTTAGGTTTTTTTTCTTAAAAATTTATTTTGAATTTGTTCATCAACACTTATTCATTGGAGATTTTATGTAGCAAGACTTTTTTTGTCTTCAAAACTTTTTTTGTGAATAGATTTGGTCTTCAGGCCTTTTTGTTTAAACGTTTTGTCTGAAGGGAATTAGGTCTTTGGGTTTTTTTGGGTATTTTATAAATACTAGTCCCAACACAAATCTTGAATACCTAATTCTCAAATGCCAAAATACCTAATATACTTAGCTGAATAAAGCTAGAATACTTCTTAATAGTTTTCTAAAGCTACCCACCAACTAGAATAAATGAAAATTAAACTATGAAAAAATATCAAATAGGTGAATGTTGGGCATTTATATCACATGAAATAGTATTAAATAATAAAATATATATACATGACATGTATCCATTGAATCCTTCATTTATTATGAACAAACTTGCACTCAAAGTCTATTGCTATCTTGTGTGACAAAAGCCCTAGCTACCTGTGAGAGTGTTTCAAGTAAAACCAGTGACTAGTGGAAGCATGAATTGTTCATAGAGAACACAAGGCATATAAAATAGATTTTAAGAATTTGAATCATACGTAAAGAACAATGGCATCCTTATCCAGACCATTCAGGGGATCACTTCCACCATTGACATATTTTATCAGGGATTCAATAGAGTTTATGGATACAGTCTTTGATGTTACCATATTTGATAATAACTATGAAAATTAATCAAAAATATGGGTTTTTATTAATTATATAGAAATATTCTCATTATATGTAAATATTTCTCCCTTATATAAACTATTTATCAAGGATTCATTGCCTCTAAAAATATAAAGATTTCATTTTGTTGTGGCCAAGCCTAAGGTAATGCCACATATTAACCTCCTTCATGACTTGTTCTTCAAAAGAAAAGTAACTCAAGATGATTTTATACATCATATTAGAAACTTGACAATATTGGCATGTATCATGGGAGCTGATTTATAAAGGTACTTGTCATTGCCAACACCAGATGCTTATTTTGACAAGCATAGACTAGTCCAGTGGAATCAAGATAATATGATGGAGAAAGTGTTGTATTCACGACTTCTTTCCAACAAGATAATTGCATTCAAAGTTAAGAATCCTAAGGGTCTTAATCCCATCAACAAATTTATTATGGGAGTACATATTAGGAAGTCATTACTTAATAAACTTTATGGTATTCCTAGTATCCATTTTCTCCATTTAGACTAGGTGCCATTATTTCACATGATGTTAACTAGTGATGCCACATTTTCATTAAGAGAAATTGTCAATTTTCAATTGAGAGAGTAGGTCATCCATAAATATAAGTACCCCACTCTTTTAGGACACTTTTATATTATGTCATATATCTTGGATGTTGTTATAGGAACTATCTATAAAGTCCTTGGTGAGCTATGGATTTCATCCATTGATTGTATTAAAAATAGGGGATATGATCATTTTAAGATTATGCACATTTATGCCTAAACTAAGAATAAGGTTAATATTTTCAAGGATGTTTATCATCAAGTTTAGAAAGCTATACATGGTTTATTAATGCCCAGGTTTAGATCTAATAGTATATGAAGATAATTTCTATAAAAGGTGACTACTTTTTATTTCCATATTTTACTATCATCATGATATGGGGAAATAATGTTCATCCCATATTCCTTATAGATTACATACATAACAAATGTTCCAAGAAAGATATTACTTTCCAATTATGGTAGACCATAGAGGAAGACCTAGCTAGGATGAAGAAAGCCACATATTTTGGCAACCATGTAATTATTGGCAGAATGGTGTATACCATGAGGAAGCACTTTGGAGATGTCAGTGGAAAGAGAAAGAGATATCACTTCTCAATACTTCCACATAAGGATTAGGATCCCCATGGAGCCACCCAAAAGCACATATAAGGCTTAAACATCTCTTACAATCACAAGAATTATCCTTGACTTCTTTATTATGAATGCATAAAATGATGAGGTGGTCCTGGAGAGACCAATAAATAATGGATTGAAGGAGGATCATTTTAGGATGATATAATGAGATCCTTCCATCTCTATGAAGGAATTGGATGGTATAAATTCACTCTTTACAAGGTGGACACATTCAGACTTATAAGTGGTCCAAATAGAAAAATAATCTAAAGAGTAGGGAACTTCATCTCAGGGACTCCATATTATGTTAAAATTTGTTTAAAAATAACTCAAGGTAACTGAACTTGACCCCAATGGAGCTCAATTAGGAGATCCCATCAATTTGGATTCTGATGAGGAAGAGTAAGTACAATAAGAACTAATTGCTACCATAGTTTAGATTCCCACAACTATTCCCTAGGTACAAGATTCCACATCTAAAGGGGTATTAATAGATGAAACAATTGATTTTAGACAACAATGCTCCTCCTCATATCCAAAGACCACCATTTTCTACACAAGGAAGCCTAGGAATCCCATAGGTAGTCATATAGTTGAACCAACTCAAAGTTTACCTACAATGCCCCAACAAGTAGAGGTGGCTGAGGGGGAAGTAGTTGAATTGGAGGAAGAAGAAGAGGATTTTGATGAAGAAACCAAATTATAAAAAGCTAAGGTCTTAATCCTTGAAGGTTACAAGGGTAAATAACTAGTTGTGGAAGAAACCCCAAGTACCCAAGTTCTTGAGACCACTTCTATTCCTATTTTTGGTACTATGTCTATATCATCTATCTTAATAACTCCAAAGGTGGAAGTTCTCAATTTCACCTTTGATGATCCACTTTCCACTTCCTCTTTCATTTATTCTCCCTTACTCACTATAAAGGTTGAGAAGGGTATTTATTCTACTACTCCATCTACTACCATTGATCCATTTTACACCTACATGTCATCCACTTCTAGTATGGCTACCTCTAGTATTCCTTTTGGCACTTTCACTATTAGATTAATGAAAAATAATAGGGTATAAAAGAAGGTGGAAATAGCCATGGCCACCCCACAAATCCATGTCTAGTCTACCTAAATTACACTCCCCATACCATATGCCACTCCATCTTAAGAAGCCATTACCACTAGTGTAGGCAAGGGCAAAGCCACAAATAGTCATAGTCCATCCTCTCTCCTAATTTGGAGGATTTGATTGGTATAGGATAATTTGGTTCTCCTTGTCTAAAATTATTATAAAAACATCCAAGAAATAATAGATATCTAAGGAGGCTAAAGAAGAGGTTATAGTCACAACCTCAACGAAGATAGATGCCAATCAATTTATAATTCCTCACTAGGCCATGGACATAAGGTACAAGACTTCATAAATACCCACTTTCATAATAATTGAGCTCCCCTCTATCATAACTATGTTTGAAAAACCATCTAAAATCATTTATAGGGTAATGAAGAGGAACATAGAGGATTATGTAGGTAGAGAATTGATTTTTTAAGAGAGGTAGGAGGTTTTCTCCCTCACTAAGATATAAAATAGGTACCTATGGAAATCTACATATGATTAAGACTTTAGAAATATTGCTAAAGGGTAAAAGGATTCCATGGTGGAAACCCATGAGGGTATAAAGATGGCCAGGTAGGAGTAGAGGTAGAGTTGGAACAATTAAAGGAACAACAAAAGACTATCCCTATATCATCCATCATTGAAGCTAAAGTTCAAGAGGTAACTTCCAAATCTTATAATTTATTAGAAGTATTTAAATTCATGTGGACTAAATTAGCCCCACATATTAATAAAACTAATGAATTATTTAATTCTTTTAATAGTGATGGAAATACATTGAATATGTTGATTGTTTACATGGGTAATAAGGCTTATGACCACTTAGACCTTATGACACCACTAGAGGCATATAATTCCCTCCACTTGGTAGTCATCATAATAGATGAAACTTAAGAATGGTTGACATCAAATAGGGATTTACTACCCAAGTATAAGGAGCATGAGGCTTTCATTCTTCAAATTTGTAATGATCTAAAATTATCCAAGGTAAAGGACACTACAGGGAAGTTGATCATTAAGATCAACTTTGATCAAATAATTTAGGAGGTCATGGATAATTTCAAGCAAAGTTTGTAGGGGATGTCATTAAGGGACATATAGGCTGAGCTAATATTTTCCAAGAAGAAGGTCACTAAAGTTGAGATCTTCAAGATCAACTTTTAGGTGACCAAAATAGAAAATGCAAATCTCCTAGGCCAAGTCAGTAGAGTACACTAACCTCCTCTATTGAACTTAGACATCATTTGGAACATCATGATGTCTCTCACAAGTTTTGGTAGGAGATTGAAGTCAAGTTTAAGCAAGCTCAAGTTTCTAATTCTAGTTTCACATTGACATTAGTAGTTTCCACAACATCAACCACCACCACTATGCCTACTAAGGTCCAAACAACTATTCAAAGAATGTAGCCTTGAGAGGCTATGATTTTGTGCATGAACATTTTTTAGTGACACATGTATATTTTATATATTTGTATTTTTCTTATAAGTTTGAGACATTATTATAAATTTGACTATTTATATTTGGACACATGCACACATTTTATGTTTTTTATAAAATCTAACTTTAACTATTTAACAACTGTAATTAAACTCTATATAGTTTTGACCATAGTTAGAACTCAAGTTTTAACTATCACATGTAATGAATTTTTCATTAACTTGGAGGATGAGGTGACCCCTTCCCCAAGTCTATTTAAAAAATTATGATCCATAATTTAGATTTGTCTAAGAATTTTCAATATATAAGCAAAAAAATTTTGAGCAAAACAATTTTCAACCAACCATTTGATTGAAGAATGTGAGTTTCTATACAACTCATATAGACTTTCACTTTTTTTTTAGAGACACCCCTCCATCTAAATACTTTGTCAACAAACTACATGCCCTACCCACTATTTCATCAACATGTTGTTAAGACTGCATACCTACAACTCATGCCCTAGAGTGAAGTTCTCTTCCATTTAGATCCTAAAATGTTAGAGGCTATCTCATTATGAGATTGGTGTGGTTGAAACCCTAATCAAAACCATGGTCATTCACATTTGCATTAATTTACATAATCTTATTCTTTCTTTTCCCAAGGCTAATTTCCCTTTACCTTCAATTGATGCCATCATTAATTCCACAATTGGTTATGAAATGTTGTCTCTCATATAAGGTTTCTCAGGTTACAAAAAAATTCACATTGCCCCTGAAGACCAACATAAGACAACTTTCACCATAGAATGGGGCATCTATTGTTACATTAAAATGACCTTAGGCCTAAAAAATGCCAACACTACCTATCAATGGGTAATGACTCACATGTTTCATGATCTTATCCACAAGATTTTATAAACTTATGTAGATTACATCATTGATAAATATAAATGTCACAAGACTCATCTCTTTGATCTTACCATCATATTTGAGTACCTCATTAAATATAAACTTAGACTAAATCCTTAAAAATGTGTGTTCAATGTCACATCTAAAAAACTATTAGGATTTTTAATCTCTCTTCATGGCATCAATGTCAACCTTGCCAAGATTAATTCTATTTTCCACATGCCCATCCATTGATCCATTCCAAACATTTGCACTTACCTTAGTAAACTTTGGGTAATTAAATGATTTATTCCTAAAATAGATTATCATATCTATTCAATCAATTCCATTCTCAAGAAAGGTAATGCCTTAGAATGGACAAATCCCTATCAAAAATAATTTGATGATATGAAAAAGTCATTAATTCACCCACCTACTCTTCATCCACCATCAAATGATTAACCATTGATATTCTATACCTATTCTACACCCATATCATTTATGGTAATGTTTTCCCAACAAGATGATACTATAAGGGAATATGCCATCTACTATATTAGTTGAGGCCTCATTGATTATGATAAATGTTATACCAAAGTCAATGTGATTGTCTCACAATATAGTTTGTCACTAAAAAACTTTGACATTATATGCTTTATTAAACCACCAACATATCATTCATTCTGATCCCCTTCATCACTTCTCCAAAACCTTTCTTCCTAGAGATAGAATTGGAAAGTTGACAGTCCCATCCTCATGGAATTTGATCTCTAAATTATTACCCAAAAAGTTATCAAGGATAAATCATTCTTAATCAACTTACCACAACTCTTGTAATAGCTACCAAAAACCTTCAATATAGTCTTCTTTATGATAATACTCTCTATATTTAAGGTCTCAACCAAGCTAGATCTCTTAAAGACTACTTACATAAATTCACTACTAACCTAGAAGTAATTAATCTAGATAAGTCTGCTATCTTCCTTGATACTACTAAACCAAAATTCATCATCAAATAATTTCCTAAAATTAATGTCAATTTACATGAAGATACTTATACCCTTCATTTTTATGGTGTTAAATGCCTTGAAGGAGCTGGGGTAGGTTTTATCCTTAAAATCCCTGTTGGAAAAATCATCCCATTAGCATTTTGCCTCACATTTGATGTCACTAGCAACATGGAAGAGTACAAACCTTTAATCCTAGGCATGTAAGTATCCACTCCGAACTAATTTGTTAATAGGTAAATGGTGATTATCAATGCAAAAGTGAGAATCTCATTTCTCATTTCTTATCATCAAATAAAAACTACCCTCACCAAATATTTCATTTATTTTACCATTGAGCCTATCCCTCAAGATCAAAATTCTATTGTCAATTCCGTCACTTTTTTAGTATCTCTTTTTCATCTACACTAAGTTCTTACCAATCCCACTTTTATTATCCAAATGATAAAATCCCTATATTTTATTCAAACATAATATTTAATTATCTTCCACATTGAAGCCATCACCATTTGACAAAGCCCGTGGTATAAATATATCATTCAATTTTCATAACACCAAACTTATCCCCCAAACCTTGATTCCCACAAAAAGTATCACATTCACAAATAATATTTTAAGTATGTATTTTGATATAAAATCATATATTATCACAATGTTGAAGGTCCTTTGCTTTTTTGTGTTATGAAATAATAAGTTCTTCATCTTCTCGAACAAGCACATGGGGGAATTTGTGGTGGTCACTATAGCATACATGATACAACCCAAAAATGCTTATGTATGGGATATTTTTATCCCACTTTTGAGAAGGATGCTATCAAATTTGATAAAAAAGTGTAATCATTGTTAGCTTCATGATTATTTAATTCATTCACCTCCAACTAAGCTTCAATCTCTTAAGCAAATCACCTCAATCTCAAGATGGGCATGTCTTTATAATAAACATAAAATATTTTACCAAATGGGTTGAGGCTATGCCCCTCATTAATGTCACTAGTACCACCATCTCAAAATTTATCTTAAATCAAATGAGTTTCCTCTTTTGTGTCCTTCATGTTATCATTTCAAATAATGGTGGTAACTTAAAAAATAAAGATGTCAAACAACTACATGCTAAATTTATCTATATCCTACTCTTTCAGCCTATCACACTAGTATACACACTTCTACTAGGACAATGCCATTTTTTCTAGTCTATGGTTCTAAATTGGCCCTCCCATTAGAATTTGATCTTCCTTATATTTGTATATCTCTTCATGGTATCATACCCAATGAACAAACACATTAATCTCACTTTCATTCTCTTGATATCCTTGATGAAAACCATCATCTACTTTGTAACATAATTGCCAATACAAGGGTGATATGTGCCAAACAACATAATAATTAAGTTAAAATTGGCACATCTTATTTTGGTGATCTTGTCCTTAAATTATACACATGATAAAGAAGGTAAATATGACAAAAAATGGTGGGGCCTTTATTTAGTCAAGACATTTTGGTCTAATCACTTATTACCTTCAAACTAATGAAGTCCATATTTTCAAAGATCCCATAAATGCATAATTCCTCAAGAAGTATTTTACCTAAATCTTTCCATTTTTTCATAGTTTCTATGGTATATCTATTAACACTTTTTATAGGTTACTTGCATGGGTCTCACCCTCTGCAACAATTATCTATTTTCACAAACATTAGTACTTATTTTTGGTCTTTTGGTTTCCCTTTTTCTTCATGATTTGCATTTTAAAACTATGGATAGGATTCAATATTCCTCAATGACAAAATTTTATCCTCTTTAATCTCACTTTACATTACTCTTTGTCACCCCTTAGGTTTATCTTTTATGAATTGTAGTGTAACACCATGGATAGGACATGGCCTTCCTCATAAATACCATCTTTATCTCATTTTTCACATACTTTTGGCACCCCATGGGTTTCTCTTTTATGATCCGTAGTGAAAGACCATCGATAACACCTGGACTTCTTCATAAATAAACATATTTCATTCCTAATCTATAATATGTTTTACAATGGTTATGAGTTTTTTATCTTTGTTCTCAGTTTTAGCTTTTGCTTCTTTTGATAGATGAAATTTTGACAACAATTTGTGTCAGCATGATTTCCTACATTTCCCTCATTCTTATGATAAGGAATCACACTCTACTATCATTGTATCCTTTTTTCACTGTTTGTCACATTTTTTTATTTGAATTAATTATAATTGTTTCATGTTTAAATCCTCTTGATTTCATTTCCTTTCACTTCACATTGGATAAAACAAGGTCAAATACAAGATAACACTTTTATTTTTCTTAAATTTATGAGACTCCTAGACACCATTCTCTCTCTTAACAACCAAGTCCCAAGTATTCAAATGAAATTCATCTTTAGCACCCATGTTTGGTCTTCTAAATATGTATGGAGGAGGAATATAAAAATCCATCATGAAAGTTAAAATCTAAATTATTTGAAACAAAAGATAATGATATAAAAAAGGCAACATACACATTTAAAAAGTCAAAACCATACCAAAAGATGTGATTCTAAAAACATTATCCTATTTATAATCAAAGCTCAAACTCTATAATTGGCCTCGTGATAGACCCAAGGTACATTGGGGTGAAATAAGCTAGTAGATTGGGATAGGATAATTCAACAAACTCTATGGTTCTACCTACTTTATCACATAAGTACCCAATCCTTGCAGTAGACTGACAACTCTATAAGGGGTCTTGAGGAATGGGGAAGACATTGTGGGAAGGTAAGTCTATTTTAATTTTCATGCATATAGCCTTCATGGGATTATTTACATACTTAATTTGTTGACTTAATATTTGGGTGGTTAAGATAATTTATTTAGATTTCTTAAGGTTGAAAGTCCTCTTATTTTGACAAACCTAATTTGAGTGCCTTGACTTCAATAAAACATTCATCTACCTTGGTTTTTCCTTCATTCTCCCATGCAACCATTTCATTTTCCCTCTTGATAGGAATGTGTGATTCTATATCTATTTTCTCTTCTTCTATATTCCTTCTTCTTCACATCTTTAAACATGTTAGCATTACTTTTTTTAGTTTTATCCATCTTTGGAAAAAAAATATATGATTAACTATGGACTAATTTATTTATACCTATTAGAGGTACAATCACTAAGGGTGGTTGGGGTGAATCATTTATACTAGATAATCCAATTATATTTCCAAACTCTTAATCATTCACCATACATCAGCTTGATCAAGTAACATAATATGAAAGCACACACATCCAAAGCAAACATAAGAACATACATCACATGAACACATCATATATATGGGAAATCCTCTTGGAGGATAAAACCCACTAAAACCTACAAGATGGACTACAATATTATAAAATAAGATCCAACATTTATAAAAACACCAATTGATCAAGAAACACCCATCCTTTAGTTTAGTGAGACACCAATCCCACAAGGAGCTATTGCCCCTATCCAGCTAAACACTCATAATAACTAGACCTTTAGAAAGATTTACCTTGTAAGGAGGAACCAAAACCCTAGGTAACCAAGTACCCACTCATTTACCTAAACATATCACCTTTATTTTCACTCTTCTATCTCAAACTACCTATAGGGATAACTCGATCAAATTAACTCTTCTAGGCTCATTAGGTCTAATGACCTATGTGTCCTCCTAAATCAACTTAATAAGATAAACATGACTTATCTTATTCACTCTATGATGTTCCTAACTAACCTATACCTTCTATTTCAAATACTCTCTCCTTCTCTTGAATCCTCTCTCTCATAACCACTCAAATCTACACTCTCAAGTCTAGAAACCATCACCTTTGCTTTCTTTCTTTCTAGATTCTTCATGAATTTTATCTTCTTGGTCTACCATAAGACTTTCCTTAATCCTATCTCAAAACATATATTTCTGGTCTACCATGAATATTATATTATTATAATACATATCTCAAAATCCATTCTCATATGTTGGTTAATACCTCATTATCCCCAAACCACCATTAGGTCTTAGTGAGACCTAAAATAATTAAGCCTTCATACTCACATGTTACATGTGAGTCTACTTGGAAAACCTTCACTCTTTAAAAATTATTAAAATAAATCAAACATCTCTCCAATATCCCCTAAATAAATCCTTCATTGGTCCATTCCACTTGGACCACCAACTCAACACTTGAACCTACCAATTAGGTCTCCTTGTTCTTTAGGTCTTCATAAAAAGAAAACACATTCTCAAACTTATTAATATATATCTCAAATATTTAACATATCCATATGATTAGTTTACATGGGTGACCTCTTTAGGACCTATAAAACACCTCTATATGATTTATACACTTCAACACATTCTCTAATCACTTAAATCAACTATCTCAAAATGACCACGTAGACTGGTCACACACATTCAAAATACAATAAAGCTATTTTGACTCTCCACAATTGATCAAGGGAATACTATGAAAAAATTTTATTTATCATAAGCCTTAGAGACTTATATAAAATATACATGCTCATTTTATTATTCAATTCTACTCAGAACTCTTCCAACATACTTTTGCAAAGTGGTTTCTCAATCTATCAATGCATTCAACAAACATAGTCAACTTAGAATATTTTTTTCACACTAAATATTGATTTTTAAAACTTCAAAAATACATATATATGGTTCTCATGGAGTTTATAACACTCTAAAATAGTTATATCATATTGAAAAATCAAGGAACTATCAAGAACAACTCTTTTATACTTCTTATATCACTTATAAAACATAGTCAAACACACAGTCAACTTTTGAACTCAATATCTTTGACTATATAAACATTCAAAACTTATGACCAATGTCTCTTTATGTGCCTTGAATTCTTTTACAACTTTTATTATTACTTCTTTAATAAATTCATCTTGGATCAAAATATATAGGTAAAATACTAAGCATTAATTTTTCTTTTGCTAAATTCAAATGCCAATGGTCACTATTAAACTTCAAACACTTTGACCTCATCTCTTACTCCCTAGAAAATAGATTAAATATGAACTATTTATATCCTCATAAGTAACCTATAATTTACCTTGTAAATCTCATCATTGATCTTAGATATAGCTCCCATGATTATGCCACTTGGAAGCTCTATGTGCCTTATGTACATTTGACTATTTAACTTGCCTTGTACCATTGATCTCTATATGTACAAACACCCATTTGACATTTATCTTATGACAAAGCTTCTAAGACTATGTCAATAATCACCATCACATGACTTCTAAGCATCCTTTAATAATTTGACTTATTACCCATCATTGGATCATTACTTACAAGATCACATGATTTGTTAGATCATTATCTATTTAGATTAAATGCTCACTTTTGGATCTATGATCTGATTAAAAGCTAACCATATATCTTTGATAATGCAAATTTGGCTAAGTATGGGAACTTTGTGAATTCTATATGAGAGGAAAACTTTACACCTTAATAAATTTTGCTAAACTCAACCTCATGACTTTAGATTTAAACTATATGATCTCCTCACATACATGAATCCATCCATTTATCAAATTTCTCCTAAAACTTTCACATGTGTGAAATATGATGTCATGAATTTACTTACTCATCCTTATCTTTCAATATGATTACATGATCTTAGATATTTATATGACTTTTTTGATGAATTTTGTTCACTTTCATAAGCATTATAATCACTCATAACACCCCATAGGATCTCTAAAACATGTCCATACCAACAATATCATCCATCAATTTCTTAATAAGTCAAACACTCTATAAACTATCAATATGATCACTTTGTCATTAATGCACTATGATCTCATGATCTCTTTGACATCAATGATGACCTAAAATCAATGACCATGCTCAACAATCTCCCCCTTTATTATTTATGGAAAAGCACCCTCAAAATGATTTTAATTGAACTCCTTCATTCTGATCTTTCTCCCCCTTTGACATTAATGACAAAGGGTCTCTTCCTTAACATGCCAAAAATCATTCCTCAACATCATGTGTACATTTAAATACTATTTGAGATTATTAGTATAATTAAATAAATGAATCAATTACTCCCCCTTTGACATTCACCAATCTGAATTAGGGATTTTTTTATCCTTGGACCTATCTATCTACAAAACTCACAAGCTCCCTTTTCACATGTATGAAGATTCAATACCTTGTGAAAACACATGACTTGATTTAATAAAGTAATCATATCAATCTTATTGAATTCAAAATTATATAAAACAACTTAATACTTCTATCATGACTAAAGAATATTCACATATATTCCCCCTTACAACATGTATAGATTCTTTAGGAGTTTCAAACTATCTGATTTAGCTCCCCCTGACTCCATGCTTTACCTAGATTATGACATCTTAAATAAGTCTTCTTAATGACTTGGGTCTATTGATAAATCTTCAATATTATCCATACATTCTTTATTATATACCTAGAGATCTTTATTTATTATAACATCAACAAAATCTTAGCTAGTATACACCATGCTTCCTCTTGATTTTCAAGTGTCTCTTTGAAGCCTAGATAGAGACACCCTTATACACAATGTCCTAGAATAATACAAGAATAGGAGTTTCCCATAATTCCTCATATTCATTATCCTCCTTGGTCATATGATACTAATAATTCTTCTAATTTTTTTTAGGTTTAAGAGAAGTAACTTGCTCATCCACTATAAAATTCTCTTTTCTTTTAAGAATGAATTGACAATACATGGAGATAATAAATATTCGTGACATACCTTTTCATATAAAGAAATAACCTCATCACTAGGCATTGATAACTATTGTTCTTTTCATGAAACTTGATTAATAATTTCAAGATGTTTACTTGTATCCAAACACACCTTAAAACTAGCCTTAACCTAGCACCTTGGTCTTTTACTTGAGCCGAACTTGAACTGATGTTTGATTCTCCTTTTCTATCTGAATAGATGATACATTTTATTGGCATTCCTAAACCTTCTTAATATATTATTCCTCTTATTCTTCAATAGGTAGTCCACCTTAATCTTTCCACTCAATTTAATTAGTTGTCTTGGTCTTCACTTCCTTAGGATTCAATACCAAGGATTGACCTTTCTTGAGCACACTAATATGTCCATGCACCTTCTTATTCCTTGAGAGATTTATTTTATAATATATTGCAATATGAAAAAATTGATGACAATTGAAACTAATAACATCTTGTCTCTTAAGTTCATTATGGTCAAACATTATTGTCTTAAGTTTCCATACCTAGGTTAGTCTTTTCCAATGCATTCTAGGGTAAAATCTAACAATATGTCCCATGTTATGACAATTATAGAAAACTACATTATCCATACCTCTAGTTGACCAATTGCTCTTCCTTCTACAAATTATTTCCTTATGACCAATCCTGTGATAAGAAAAATAATGACCATTAAAATATCTTTCATACCTCATGTCACTTGGCTTCTTGATGGATCTTTTCTTATTGATCTTGGTGCTTGCATCTTTGTCTTGAGTTTACCTCTCTTTGTATTTCTCAGTCTTGGTTACCTTGACAAAAAAAATCATGCTCATCCTTCAATGAATCTAGCTTGGTTTTTAATTGAATGATCTCATCCTCTTTATATCTCATACTTAAACTTGTAGCCTCTAATTAAATTTTGAGAGCTTGGATAGTCTTCTTATCCCTCTTAGCTTCTTTAGCTATGTCATCCTTAAATCTACATGCTTGCTCGTTAATAATTTTTATAGAATCAAGATTGGAATTAAACTCATCATGCTCAACTTGATCTAAACTCAACATGGCATTTGTCTCTTCTAACTAAATCTTGATATGTCTACATTATTCCTCTTTGAACTCAGATTGATCTTTGTGACACTTAATTAATCCTCAAGATCTTGCATGGTCAACTTATCTTCTTTGACTATTTCACTTAATCTATCAAACTTGGTTTGAAGATGACTTATCTTTTCACTATGTTTCATGATATTTTCATTAAGTTCCTCATGCATCATCTCATTCTCATCATCCTTGGAATTACAATTACTCTTCCCAATCTCAATATGACTAATTTATTCTTCAAGAGTTTTGACCATTGATCTTAACTCAAGATTTTATTTCCTCAAATTCTTAGCCATATCTATACATTGGATAACCTTTAATTGGTTAAACTTGAAAATAAGGTATTTTTATAATACCAATTGTTATATGTATAATCACTAAGAAAGGGGTGAATCAATGATGCTAGATAATATAATTCTGATTCCAAACTCTTAATTATTTAGCATACATCAACTTGATCAAGTAACATAAACATGAAATCACATTCATCTAAAGCATACATAAGAGCATACATCACATGAACACATCCTATATGTGGGAACCCTTATTTTAGGATAAAAACCACTAAATCCTACAATATGGACTATAGTCCAATAAAACAAGATCCAAAATTTAAACTAGTATTAACTAGTTAAGGAACATCAATCGCTTAGTTTAGTGAGACACCAATCCCAAAAGGAGATACTACCCCTACCTAGATGAGCAACCAAAATAATTAGAACATAAGAAATATTTAATATACAAGGAAGAACCAACCCCTAAGTAAACTAATCACCCACTCAATTACCTAAATAGATCACCTTTGTTTACACTTTTCTCTCTCAAACTATCTTTAGGGCTAACTCACACAAACTACCTCTTTTAAGTTCATTAGTTCTAATGACCTATGTGTCCTATTTCATCAAATTAATCATAACATGATTTATCCTCTTCACTCTCTAATGATACTGAATGACTTGTACCTTCTCTTTCAAAGTATCTCTCCTCTTGAATCCTCACTCTCATAACCACTCAAATCTACACCCTCAAGTCTAGAAACCATCACCTTTACTTTCACTCTTTATAGAGTCTTCATGAATATTATATTCTTGGTCTACCATAATAATTTCCTTAATTTTTAATAATTATATTATTCTAATACATATCTCAAAATACATTCTCATATATCAGCCAATCCCTCATTATCCCCAAACCACCATTAGGTATTGGTGAGACCTAAAATAATTAGGCCTTCATACGCACACGTTACATGTGAGACTACATGGACCACATTAACTCTTTATGAATTTGTAAAACACATCAAACATCTCTCCAATATCCCCTTGATAACTCTTTCATGGGTCCATGCCACTTGGAACACCAGCTCAACACTTGAACCTAGCAATTAGGTCTCCTTATTCTTTAGATCTTCATAAATATAAAACATAATCTCAAACTTTTGAATCTATAGATAAAATATTTAAAATATCCATATGATTGAATCACATGGGTAAACTCTTTATGACCTATGAAATATCTCTATATTATTTAGACACTTCAACATAAACTGTAATCACTTAAATCAACTCTCTCAAAATGACCAATCAGATTGGTCACACATAGTCAAAATATAGTCAAGCTATTTTGACTCTCCACAATTGATTAGGGGCAAAATATGAAAACTAATGATTTCTCATAATATTTATAGATTAATATAACATCTTCATTCTCATTTTATTCTTCAATTTTAATCAGAACTCTTCCATCATACTTTTGTAAAGTTATTACTCAATCTGTCATTACATTCAACAAACATAGTCAACTTCTAAGCTTTTGTTCACATTAAATATGGATTGGTAAAACATCCAAAATCCAAAATCCAAAATCCATATATATATATATATATATATATATATATATATATATATATATATATATATATATATATGGAGTCTATTCTCTAATATTTATCTCATCTTGAAACATCAAGACACTATGAAGAATAACTCTTTTATCCTTCTTGGATCACTTATAGAACATGGTCAAACATATTAAACTTTTAAGCTCAATATATTTGACTATACAAACATTCATAACTTATAACCAATGTCTCTAAATTCATCTTTGATTCCTTTACAACTTTTATTTTTATTGCATTAATAAATTTGTCTTGGATCAAAATATATAAGAAAAATACTGATCATTAGTTTTTCTTTTATTAAATTCAAATGCCAACAATAATTATTAAGATTCAAACACTTAGACCTCATCTCATACTCCCTAGAAACTAGATAAAATATACACCATTTATCTCCTGATAATTAGCATATTCTTTACCGTTAAATTCTCATTATTGATCTTAGATCAAAGTTCCCATGATTATACCACATGGTAGCTCTACATGCCTTCTACACATTTGAATCTTTGACTCAACCCAAACCATCAATCTCTATCTATATGAACACCCATGTGCCATTGATCCACTATAAAATATTTTGATACTATGACACTCGTCACCAGTGTGTGCCTTCTAAGCATCTTTTGACAAGTTGACTTAATATGTACCATTAGATTATTATCTATTTTGATTAAATACTCACTATTATATCTATGATTTGATTAAACATAGATCATAGATATTTGATAATGCAAATTTGGCTATGGTAACTAAGTGAATTATACTTGAGAGGACAATTTTTCACCTTAATAAGTTTTGTTATGCTTAACCTCATGACCTAAAATTTGAACCATATGATCTCCTCACATAGTCCCCCATCCATGTATCAAACTACTCTTAAAATGTTCACATGTGTTAAATATTATGTCATTAATTTGCTTACTAAACCTTATCTATAAAGATGACTACTTTAGATTATACATTTAGATGACTATTTTGATGAATTCCATTCACTTTCATAAGCATTAAAATTACTCATAACACCCCATAGGATATTTACAACATATCCATACCAACAATATCATCCATCAATTACTTAAATAAGTCAAACACTCTCCAAACCATTAATCTAATCACTTTATCATTAATACACTATGATCTCATGCACTCTTTGACATCCATGCCACCTTAACATCAATGACTATGCTAAAAAAAATCATGACTTTACATTTATAAATATGCCTTGATTTCTTTTACCATTTAACATTATTGTAATACCTTTTTTGTGGGCACCCACGTCCATTTATACTTTCATGTTCTTTGTAAATTGTTGAGTAAGGTTGGCTTGTTACACCTCACTCACTAATGTTGTTTTCTATTTTATGAACTTTTTCCATTTATGTGTAAGGATTATCACTGATCACTCATCACTATTGTTTTACCATTTTACTTGCACATATTTATTTAATGATTGATATTGCTTTCACATTGATGTTTGATTATCATCCTTTTTAACATGTATCCTTGGTTTGATTTGGTGAGTTTTCCTTTCTTACTTAAAGTTTACTTGTTTGAGTATTTTAGTATTTAGTAGCATTGGATTTTTGGTTACTTGATTTACTCTAAACTTTTTGACTTGGTCATTTGGTCTAACATAGCACTTATCACCCCAAGATTGCCAAATTTCCAAGTACATCCCATTCACATAGTATTAGTTGTCGTAGATTTATTACATTTGTTTGATTTTGCTCTTTAGTTTTATATCCTTGGGTTTCTCAAAAGTAATCTCTATGCTATCCATGATTGAAACTACAAAAAAAATAGATAACCATACAATGATAAAGGTAAGTCAAGGTATGCATGCATTTACTATTTCAATTATTTTCCTTTCAGTCATTTAAATTTCAATTATTTTATACTTCAACTTTTTTTTCACTTCAGCATTATGTGTTAGTATGTTCTTTCTTGAATAACCATCACTTATTTCACCTATGTGACATGTGATGAGATTATAGTGGAACATATGTATACACATAATATTTTCAAACTTTATCAATTATTGATGCTTTATATCTTGTAGGAACCTATCGAGTCTCAATCTCTCTAAGTGCATACCCTAAAGGGTGCACCAAGAAAGGGGTGGGTAGACTATTGGTAATTTTTATTATTTTTGTCCCTTATTACCACTTTTTATCAATCCAAACAACTTATAAAAACATTCCCCTAAGCTTTGTATCCTCTTTTTCACCCTCCTTTAGTCATTTACTACTTTCGTTAGCCCTTCCCTAACCTAAAACCTTTTTTGATAGTTTACATTACACAGTTGACCCTATCGACCTTGTACTCTTATTGATAAAACTTATTTGGGTTTAGGCTAGCCCCTGTCCAATGTATTCTATGACTTAATTTGTTTTTGTTTATGATACTAGGTCGATTGGGTGGACCTTGTTAGCTTAAACTTTTAGAGGTGATTAGGGTTAGATCTACCTATATAAACACATCCATTTTATCATTCTTAAATATATAACAAGAGTTAATTATTTATTTGTTCTTATTTAAAATATACTCTTCTTCTATTATACTTGAGGAGTCTTAGCTTAGGTTTTCTACTTAGAGAATAATCTTATCTTGTGGACAAGTCTTGGATGCTTTGGCCTTTTTTAATGATCCTTACAAATCACAACAACTTATTGTGAACCACCTTTGGCCAAAGGATAGATTGAGTCTCGATGGGTTCATCTTCAAGTGAGTATATCTGACTTTGCTCCTCTTTTTAGTAGATAAAAGTACTAAAAGTAATGGGATTTGAATATATTTTTCTCTCCATGTATTAGGGTCTTACGTATACATAGCTAAATTAAGATTATCTTATATATGTTTAATTTTATTGTTTTATTACCACCACTTTGTGCCACAAGCTTTGGTGAACACTAGATTAAACTTTTACTTTAATTTTTATTAGTTTAGTGAATATGAAAACATATTACCTAGTTAGGTTTATTACATAGTTTTGATTGACTGGAGGATTTAGAACCCTCCCTAGTGAATTTATTATGGTAATAGATTCATTGGATAGGTCTAGTAGATCCATCTTGGTCATAACCTCAAATATCTAGTTTATCTCCAATTAGAAGTGTAAGTATGATTTATCTTCTCCGATCTAGGATTTATTTATGGATCTACTGCATTTCTCACTGTATAAATATTGTACCTAGAATACTTTATTTGATGTGTAAACCCTAATCTCCCTATAAGTATGGAATAATAAATAATTTTATGTGTTTTATTAGGATGGAATGGACATCCTTAAAGCCTCTCTATGTAGAGAGTTTCCTACATACCAATACTTCAAGGAGGGATCAAGTTTAATGTAGCTCTCCCACCTAGTGCTTGATGTATGTGCAAGTGAATGCTAGAATTAGAGTATATTTGGATGCCTCAAATGTGTTTAAGATTTAAAATTATTTAAAATTAGACTTAGGGATAATGTATATGTAGTATGAATAAATTAGGGTAGAATAGGGATCAAATAGCTTAATTTTTCACAACTTTATCTTTGGTTTGAATAGTTTTTTCATATATTTTCCATCTAATGAATTGAGGTGGAATGTTCTTATATTTATAGGGTCATATTGTTTATATGGATAATAAAATAAGCTTAGGCCAGCCTTAGGAGGGGCACACATTTGAAAAACTATCCATTGGGAAGATATGGGTATAAGGAAAATATCACCTAGTTTAGGATACTATCACCATGCAACTTTAGTCTCCCAAATGTGGTGTTAATGTCCTTTTGGAAGACTGCTAATTAATTTTAATTGAGGTATGAGATGATAGTTTTAGGACTATGTTATGAGTGTTTGTAGGTGAATTTGTTATATTTATTGACTGGTAATGTAAGTATAATTCTAAAGAATATGTCTATGGCTAGCCTAGGGATAGGTTAACTCAATTGACACTCAACATCTAATTACCACTTTTAGGTGATTACAAGCTCAAATAGAGTTACAGATTAGAAGTTATGGACTCAATAAATTTGGAATCTACATCATTTATTTAAAAAAAAATTGGATTACATACATGACCATATAAAGTCCAAAAATTTCTTAAAATATCCCTACATTGATATATCTATTTGTGGTTGAATAGTAATTTCTAAGACAGTCACTTTGGCATAAGTGAGAGCTCAACTGGAGTTGCGGATAAGAAGTTATGGCATATACAAGTTTAAAATCCACATCAATTATTATCAAGACACTTTATAGTCCATGCATGACCATCTAAATTTTACTTTTTTAGATAATATTTTTGGTACAAATGAGATATAAAATATATTTATGGATCAAAAGTTATGGCCTTCAAATTTTTTTACTCTAAACCATTTGTCTTCAAAACTTTTTGGAGGCCATGTGTGACCATATGAATGTTTGAAAAATTAATTTTTATTTAAATGGATAGAGTTATTTATATCTTAATTTTAATTTTTAAGACATTTTTTTGGCATAAATGATAGCTCAAATGGAGTTACAAATCAAAATCTATGGCCTTCATAAATTTATATACCACATAATTTATTTTCAAAACTTTTTAGAGGACATACATGACCATATAATGGTGTAAAATGTTCTAAAAAATCCCTAAATTGATATATATATATATATATATATGTCTGAATTATAATTTTTGATACATTCATTTTAGCATAAATGAGAGCTAAAATGAAGTTATGAATCAAAAGTTATGGCCTCTAGAAGTTTGGACTCTAAATCATTATTTTTAGAAATTTTAAGAGGCCATACATGAGCATATGAGGGTCCAAAATTTTATAAACCATGCTTAAATGGATATACCTATTTATAGATAAATTTTGATTTATAAGGGGGTCATTTTAGAGTAAATGAGAACTCAAACAGAGTTATGGATCAAAAGTTGTGGGATCTAAAAATTGGAACTATGCATAACTTGTTTTAATAATTTTTTAGAGGCCATATTAACCATATGAGGGTCCTAAAAGTTATAAAAACATGGATAAATGAATAAATTTGTTTATAAATGAATCTTACTTTTTGAGATGGTCATTTTGGTGTAAATGAGAGGTTAAATAGAGTTATAGATCAAAAGTTATGGCCTTTGGAAGTTTGTACTATATATCATATTTTTTTGAAAATTTTTAAATCCCATGTATGATCATTTTATCCTCCTAAAATGTTTTGAGAACATCCCTAAATGGATAGAGTTTTTTTTATGTTTAAATTATAATCTTTTTTAAAATTGTTTTAGCGTAAACGAGATCTCAAATAGAGGTATGGAACAAAATTTATAGCCTATGGAAGTTTGGACTTTGGATCATTTGTTTTCAAGCTATCTATGGTTCAAATTAGATCTCAAATGAAATTATGGATCAAAACTTATGGCCTTTATAACTTTTAATTCTATATCATTTATTTTTAGAAAATTTTAGAGGCCTTACATGACCATCTAATGGTTCTAGAAGTTTTAAAAATGTACATAAATGGATAGGTCTATCTATGTGACTTTAAATTTTTGAGATAGTCATTTGGGAATAAGTGAGATATCAAATAGAGTTACGTATAAAAAGATATTCCATCTAGAAGTTTGGAATCCATATTATTTATTTTCAAAACTTTTTAGATGCCATATGTGACAATTGAGGGTAATAAAAGTCTTAATAACATAATATATCTATTTATAATTTTTGAGATGGTCATTTTTGCACAAATGAGAGGTCAAATAAAATTATGGATCAAATGTTATGGCCTCCAGAAGTTTGAACTTCACATCATTTTATTTTATAATTTTTTTGGGGCCATATAAGACCATGTGAGGATCCAATAAAGTTCTAAAAACCTCCATAAATTAATGTATCTATCTAAAAATGAATTTTAATTTTTGAGATGGTCATTTTTGTGAAAATAAGAGGTCAAATGGAGTTATGAATAGAAATTTATGGCCTCTAGAAGTTTGGACTTTACATATTTTATTTTGAGAACTTTTTGGAGGCCATATGTGACATTTCTATATCTAATTTTTTTGAAACACATCTATATGGATATAAGTATTTATGGTTGAAGTTTAAATTTTAGGATAGTCATTTTGGCATAAATGTTAGCTCAAATAGAGTTATGGATCAAAAGTTGTGGCTTATAAAAGTTTGGACCCTACATTATTTGTCTTCAAAACTACTCATGAGCCATATGTGACCATTTGAGGGTACAAAATAGTTTTGAAAAAATCCCTAATTGGATAGATTGATGATGTCTAAATTTTAATTTTTCAGGTCACTTTGGCAAAAATGAGGGCTCAAATGGGGTTATAGATAAAAATTTATGGGCTCTAAAAGTTTAAACTCTATATCATTTTTTTTCAAAAACATTTAGAGGCCATAATTGACCATTTGAGGTTTCTAAAATTTATAAAAACATCTCTAAATGTATATATTTACTTATGGCTGAATTTCACTTTTTAAAATATAAGTTTTAACACAAAAAAGAGCTAAAATATAGTTATGGATCAAAAGTTATGGCATTTAAAAGTTTGGAATCCACATAATTTGTTTTCAAAAGTTTTAAAATACCATGTGTGACAATTTAATGATCTAAAAACTATAAAAATATTTATAAATGGACATATCTCTTAATATATAAATTATACTTTTTGATATGGTCATTTTGGCACAAATGAGAGCTCAAACATAGTTATGGATCACATGTTATGACCTTTAGAAGTTTAAACTTTGCATCATATATTTAAAAAAAAAATTGGAGGCCATATGTGACCATATGAGTGTTTGAGAAGTTATATATATATATATATATATATATATATATATATATATATATATATATATATATATATATATATATATATATATATATATATGAATTTCACTTCTTGAGACAATCATTTTAGTGCCAATAAAAGCTCAAATGAAGTTATAGATCAAAATTTATATCATCTAAAAATTTAGACTCTACATCATTTGTTTTTACAACTTTTTTAAGGCCATACATGACCACTTGAGGGTCCCAAAATTGATTAAAACACACACACACACACACACACACAGATATATATATATATATATATATATATATATGTATGTATGTATGTATGTATGTATGTATGTATATGTATATGTATATATATATATATATATATATGTATGTATGTATTATATATATATATACATATATACATATATATATATATATATATACATACATACATATACATATACATATGTATATATGTTTATATATATATATACATATATATATACATATATACATATATATATATATATATACATATATATATATATACATATATATATATATACATATATACACACACACACACACACACACACACACACACACACACACACACACACACACACACACACATGTATGTATGTGTATGTGTGTATGTATGTATATATGTATGCATGCATTTATGAATTTTACTTTTTATGATGGTCATTTTTGTGTACATGAGAGATTAGATAGAATTATAAATCAGAAGTTATGGACTTTAGATTCTATGTTATCTTTTTAAAACCTTTTTAAAGGCCATACATGACCATTTTAGGGTCTAAAAAGTTATGAAAACATCACTAAATGGATATATCTATCTATGGTTGAATTATACTTTTTGAGCTAGTTGTTTTAGTGTAGATGAGAGTTCAAATAGAATTATGGAGCAAATTTTATGGTCTCTGAAAGTTTAGAATCTAAATCATTTGTTTTTAAAACTTTTTAGAGGCCTTACATGACCATATGAGGGTTTATAAATTTTTTAAAACATCCCTAAAAATATAGAGTTACTTATGGCTGAATTTTTCTTTCTAATACGGTTGTTTTGGCATAAACAAGAGCTCAAATGGAGTTATGGATTAGAAGTTATGGCCTCTATAGGTTTGGAATATACATAATTTGTTTTTAAAAAATTTTGGAGGCCATATGCGATTATTTTAGGGTATGAAAAAGTCTTTAAAACATACCTAAATGATAGATTATTTATGGCTAAATTTTAATTTCTAAGACAATCATTTTGGCATAAACTAGATCTCAAACAAACTTACAGATCAAAAGTTATGGCCTCTAAAATCTTGGAATCCACATAATTTATTTTCAAAAACATTTTGAGGCCATCCATGACTATATTATTACATTAATTTTTTTTAAAACATACTTAAATAGATAGAGTTATTTATGAATGAATTATACTTTTTAAGACTATCATTTGGCACAAATGAGAGATCAAATAGAGTTACAAATCAAAAATTATAGCCTCAACAAGTTTTAAGGATCTACATCATTTTTTTAGAACATTTCAGAGGATATGCATGACTATATGAGGTTTTTAAAAGTTTTGAAATCACACTTAAATGCACAATGTTGTTTATGGTTAAATTATACTTTCCAAGATAGTCATTTTTTGGTAAATGAGTGCTCTAACTGAGTTATAGATAAAAAGTTATGGCCTCTAAAACTTTGGACCCTAAATTATTTATTTTTAGAAAATTTTAGAGGCCATACATGACTATATAAGTTTCCAATAAGTTCTAGAAATATACCTAAATAGATAGATCTATGTATGGTTAAATTACACTTTCCAAGATGATTATTTTGGTACAAATAAAAGCTCAAATAGAGTTACATATTAAAAGACATTAAAATCATTGTATAGATAGACATATTTATGGTTAAATTTTACTTTTTGAGATGATCATTTTGACATAAATTAAATCTCAAATTGAGTTACGGATCAAAATTTATGACCTCCAGAAGTTTAGACTCCACATCATTTGTCTTGAGAACTTTTTGGTCACCATATGTGACCATATAAGGGTCTACAAAGTTTTCAAAACATATCTAAATGGATAGTTTTATTTATGATTGAGTTATAATTTTTTAGATAGTTGTGTTGGCATGAACAAGATCTCAAATAGAGTTATGAATCAAAATTTATTGCCACTAAAATTTGGGACACTGCATCATTTATTTTCATAATTTTTCAAAGGCCATCCATGACCATATAAGGTTCTAAAATTTTCTAAAAACATAACTAAACATATAGATATATTTATGGCTGAATTTTACTTTCCAAGACAATCATTTTGACATAAATGAGAGCTCAAATGAAGTTACGTATAAAACTTTATGGCCTCCAAACATTGGAATCTACATCATTTGTTTTTATAACTTTTTGGAGGCCATATGTGATGATATAAATGTCCAATAAGTTCTTAAAAAATCCCTAATTGGATATATCTATTTATGGATGAATTTTACTTTCTAAGATGGTCATTTTGGCATAAATGAGAGATAAAAATGAAGTTACATATCAAAATTTATAGCCTCCCAAAGTTTGGACTATGCATCATTTGTTTTTAAAACTCTTTGGAGGCCATATGTGTCCTATAAGGGTCTAAAATATTTAAAAAAAATACTTTATGAATATAATTATTTATGGTTGAATTGTGATTTTTGATATGGTTAAATTCGTGAAAATGATATCTCAAATGGAGTTATGCATCAAAAGGTATGGCCTTTATAAGTTTGGACTCTACATTATTTAATTTTAAAACATTTTAGGGACCATATTTGTCCATCTAAGGGTATGAAAAAAAATTTAAAATTCCATAAATGGATAGAGATTTTTATTTTTATTTTTAATTAATGAGAAGGTTGTCTTAGTGAAAAATATAACTCAACCAGAGTTATAGATCAAAAGTAATGCCCTCCAGTGATTTAGACTCTATATATTTTATTTTCAAAAAAAATTAGAGGCCATGCATGATCATTTAAGGGTTATAAAAGTTATATAATTTTTTTTAAATGGATAGATTTATTTATGGAAAAATTGTAATTTTTATATGATCATTTTGGCATAGACTAGAGCTCATATGACATTAGGGATTAAAAAAATGGCCTCCATAAATTTGGACTCCACATCATTTGTTTTTATAAATTTTTAGAGGTAATACATGACCATTTGAGAGCTCAAAAGGTTCTATAAACATACCTAAATAGATAGATCTTTTTATGGATAAATTGTACTTTCTAAGATTATCATTTTGGCATAAATGAGATATTAACTAGAGTTACAAATTAGAATTTATGGCCTCTAAATTTTTTAATTCTACATCATTTGTTTTTACAAATTTTTGGAGGCCATACATGACCATCTAAAGGTCCAAAATGTTCTCAAAACATCACTAAATGGATATATTTATTAATGGCTGAATTATACTTTCTAAGACAATCATTTTG